>JPHH03000098.1:0-72514 GCA_000750105.3 Tolypocladium sp. Sup5 PDA-1
CTTCAAGTGGACCGAAGAGTGCAGAGAGCCCTTCGGCATATCTGCCCCGGCAGGACCACAGCAGCCTCTGTCCGAGGGCGCAATGCCCTAACGGGGAGGCGTAGCATGGTTCACCTTCACAGAGCACCTTGTATGCAGCACCTATCGCCAAGAAATCTCGAGTCCTTGGAGCCAAGATGCCACCCGGGCACTCCGGCTAGGACATGTTGATCAGAAGTCTGAACGTGCCAGCAACATTACCGTGCCGCATTTGTTGGAGAGGGCTACAGAGTTTCGGGAACTCAGCGACCTCCGACAGAAGGTCAGTCATACCGAGCCTCAAGCCCATCCATGATACTGACCAGTTCTGCAATAGGGATGGAGCAATCCCGAGGGCAAGGCATTTTTCCAGAGGCAACGTCGAAGTTCTGACGAATGCAACAACCGAACGGCTGTATACTTTATCAACTGATTAAGGACATCGATCGGGGAAGAGCTTCATCGACCCACCAATGGCTTTGCGATCCAGCAGGTCCACCCGGGGCGGCTTAGCATCCTCGACACGTGCATGGCTCGCTGCTCTTGCGGACGAAATCACAGGCCGTACGAGTGCAACAATTGTAGACTCGCCCATCCTTCTGGAATGGGTCAACTGTAGCCCCTCCCTGTCGGAAGACGATGTCACGCTGCTCAAGGAGCGCATTGCCACCCTTTGTATCCTCCTTAAAGCGCCGGCCATTCTTACTTTGCCACGTGATTGGCCCCCGTAGCTTAACATTCAGCATCCAAAAGACTAACATAACTGTATTGCAGTTGAATGAGTGTGAGCTAACAGTTGGCAGCAAAGCATCTTTGACAACGAAATCAGACCTGTCTTCAACCCGCAATCGCAATGCGTTTCGCGAACACATGCCCAGGGCGGGCAGTTGGTCAGGCGCCTCCATTGCCTGGTACGATCGTTTGGCGACAACGCAGAAGGCGCATCAGGACGAGGATACTCCTTCATCAGCTTTGGCTAGCGTCTTTCGGATTGCCAGTTGCGCCTTGACTTTTGTCGGTTCCTTTACCCCCATCCTCTGTCTTAGATGCTTCGGCTTCGCTATCTCCATGGTCCCATATCTCCATGTGGTCTGTCGCGTAGATGTCCTTCCTAAGCTTCTTTTTGTTCTGATCGCCATCACACGCGTCCGGGACGTTGGTAGCCAAGACTCTGGAATCCCCTCCTTCCATGTCACACTCCGCTGACGACATTCGGGAGGCAGCAGAGGGGTACGCGCCAGAGATAGCAGAAGCACCAGGAGTCCGTGAGGCCATGCCTGCTACGTCTCTTCCCCCGACATTGTCTCCTACTTCACGTCAATAAGGAAGGGACAACTGCGTCTCAAGGGGGCGCTTACCTCGCATTTCGGGACTCGATCTGGCGTGTGCCTCCACGGAATCATATGTGTCGAGCGGGGTCCACCAAGCATGACCACCAGGCATGACCACGTTGGGCATGGACTCGTGCCTCTCGTCTTCGTGGCTATACTGATTCCGATTGAGACGATCCGAGACCGAAAACACCAGCAGATACTAACTTGCTTGTAGATAAGCCTGCCTGCTGCCGAAGCTCTTCCAGTGGAGGTAATGTCTTATCGACTACGGCGAATAAACCGTTGACAAGACTCTGGAAATGATTTGCCGTACTTGCGTGCTCTCGTAGTTTCTCCTCCAGCCACCTCTGTTGATCTCTTAATCGTATATTGTCTTCTTCCGCAAGTTGTCGATGTTGCATTTCTGTGTCCAAGGCGGCTGTCGATTGACAAAGTTGCCGAGACAATTCGTTGTTATCGACATTAAGCTGATTAATGAGATCGGTGAAACTAGCTTCTGTGCTTGATAGCTGAAGAAATTTTAGATAGAGGTAGATAAGAAGAACTGATGTAACATACCGGGATAGCGGACTCGACTGCTCCGCATGATGCGTTTACAGGCACAGCCTCGAAAGTCTTACCAACCTCCCTGGATAACAGGCGATAGGTGCTAACTGAGTGGTCGCTCAAACTTTTTGAGAATATCCGAGAAAAAAAGTCTTCTTTGCCGCACAGAACCCTCCAAGAGTACGGATCCTTTCCTCGGGGATTGAGCCGAACATTGGAGGGGCTGATCTCAATGCCTAGCCTTTGGTCTAGGAGGGTCAGCTACGTCTTGTCTGTCACTTCTTTCAGTGTGTCATACAAATATGTTTTGATAGTTTCTCGCGGCATTCATTCCTTGCGCAGCGTCGATCTAAGTTGCTCTGCCGTGTCGTAGCCATACTGTCCGTACGCATGCTGGGAAGGAATAATTGCCTCGCTACAATCGGTTCTCAAGAATATTAATCCAGCAGTATTCTAATTTCCAACCCAGTCAGTTTCCGGTGCTGCATCGTGAACAAACTCAAGATGGGCAGCAGAATATGAACATGCCGCATTTCATCCCCCACTACATACCGAAAAAGCCCAAAATGTGATAATGCAGGGCGGCAAAACATGTTCCTATCCAATGCTTTGAACGAACGCCTCAATATAGAATAAGGCGACCTATTTTGGCCATGAGCTGGCGCCCCCCGATAACCGCCGAGTCCACCTCCGCTCGGGATTTCCCAGACCAATTTCCAGTTGTGAACAAATGCCCAAAGCACGCTTTGTACCACCAAATGGGCCGTTGCGTATTGTGTAGACAACCACTCAAAATGCCTGCTACCCTTATAGCCTAGCGATGAGCGGCAGTTTTTCGACAAATGGTGTATCTCTGCTCATGGATGTCCTGTGGAAGGGCTGTGTGGCACATGGACATCCGACTCTCTGCTGGGAGCAATTTCTGCCATCAAACACCGCTTGATTCTGCCGGCAGAAAAACAGTTACGCTGGAATGCTTAGTAATTTGGTCGGAAGAAACGAGAGTGCCTGCATGCGTGCCTACATGCATGATTGACTCTCTGCCAGGAGAAATTTCTGTTATTATATGCCGCTTAATTCTGCCGTTAGTAAATTCTGCCACGGTGCACCACTTTGTTTCTGCCGGCAGAAAAATTCAGCGCATATAAGTGCTAAGAAATTTCTGCCGGCAGAAAAGAGAGTGTTAACATATGTAATAACACACCGCTTAATTTCTGCCGGCAGTAATAAAGTAGTATACCGTAGCAGAAGTTACTGCCGGCAGAAAAATCAGCGCATGAGCATTGAATCCGGCAGTAATTCTGCCATGGCACACCGCGTGGTTTCTGCCGGCAGAAAAAAAGGGACCGTGTCGCGGCAGCATATACTGCTGGCAACACCGAGTTGCACAGTGGAGGCGAACACCCATACCCGGATCGCGCAAGAGCTCCGAGCAATTTTGCTACCACGTTGCAAAAATAAAATAAAAATAAAATAAAAGGCCGCATCTGTTGAAACGCCCAAGATATTGCGACGACTCATTCGCAGCGTTTGACGCCGGAGGTTATGTTCAATACAATGAATGGATTCACGGATTGAAAAGATGTGGAGATTGTGACACCAGATCTACAAAACACATCAAACATGTGTAAACGAGGTCTCTGTCAACTATCCAAATCTGTTTGAGGCAACCAGGCAAAGATATACAAGCTCAGTCTACGCTAATTTCTAGTCTTTCTCGTCTTTCGCTTCAGCTGCTGCCTCTTTTTATGCCCGCCGCGAAGCTCTGGATGCATTGTGTTCTCAGGGACCCACCAACGCGAATCCCTCTCCATCCCAACGTAGTCCAGAAAGCGCAGATGGTACTCTACCTTTCGATTCTTTATACGCGATCCAAGCACTTCTATGCCATCTCGGAAGCCTTTGTACTTTTCCTCAAGTTCATCAATGAGCTCTTGGTTCAGAATGTCGGCTTCAGGTTGCCAGCTGGTCCCACCCTCGCGCCACTTCACAAGAAACAGCACAGTTTGCCGTTCCTTCCATTTAGCAAGCAGACATTCGACGCCATATTCCCCTTTCGAGGAAGGGCCCCTAGTGTTAGTCGAGTTGTCGAGATGCGGTTGTGATATTGAGATCCCAGCGGCGTCGTCGCACATATTCTCAGCCGGTGTCAAAAGTCGTGGGTCTAGTTGGTCGGTCGACGGTATTTCTCTGGTGCAAAATGTTGATACGCCATGGCTCACGTCTTTGATGGGCGGGAAATCTGCCGACGTTGCCGGCAAATGGTCGTCGCCAATCACAGTCGATTGTTCGGAGTCAAAGTCGTCGAACTCTGCATAGTCACTTGGTCCGAGATGCTCCGCATTGGTGATGCTAGGTGAAGCTTTGCAAGCTGGCATCGAGCAGTTTAGTGATATTTGGCCAACACATCCCATGATGTCGCCAATGGGATATGAAAAGCCTCTCACAGGGTTTGTGGGTAGTTCGGCGGCGACTCGCTTCCGTTCGGGCTGATGATTGTCAGCTGTACCCGTCGGCTCAGGAACGCTATGAACATCGCTAAGATGATGCCAAAGGTCGCCCCTGGAGTTGCATATGACTGGACAGCGCCAATGAGGGCATGGGAGACTTTTCGAATCATCCTCCTGAGTTGCCATATAGGCCGGAATGCATTCAAAAATATGTCGTCGCCAAGCGGTAATGTCAGGATATTGCTTCAACCGCTCGTGGGCAGGAAGATCTGTGTTTCCGAGGTGAACTGGGCAATATCCGGCGCAAGCGACTGCATGGCGGAAGGTGACTGGGTCGCATCGAAATGGAACGTCGCCATTGTCAAGGTGATCTTGGCAGTGGCTCTGCCATTCTTCTTTGCTGGTCACCCACTCGCTGCAGCGAAAGCAAAACCGAGCGAACCCGTACAACCTCTTAAGGTTCGCTTCGAAACATCGATAGACATGCTTCCATCGTTTCTCCAAGGGGAAACTAGCCGACACAGTTTTAGCAAAAGCGCGAAAGAACTTTGCATGCTGGTGGATGTTGCTTACCTTGCCATTACTTGGCCGCACAAGGGGGCTGGACAGCTCCCGTGGACAGGCCTCAGTACGTCTTGGTATGCCACGCTCGAATCATTCGTGCGGAGAGCAATGAGATCCTTCAGAGCAGAAACCCATTCCGGGCTTCGCGGTAGTGCTCTCAGCGTCATGTTTTCAGCAAGGCGAATTCGCTCTTTGGGCAGCATATGCTTAATGCGGTCGAAATGGGTCCGCCGCCAGTCACACTGTTCGTGTGGATTTTCGTTGGTGTCATAAACGATTTTTTGAGCGGCTTGAATTTCTTTCAACCTCTTTTTCTCGATCGCACGCCGTTCTTCGTATGCTGCATGCCGCTGAAGCTTTAGCTGGGCTCGAACAGCTTCTGAAGTAGTAGCTTCGATCTGCGGGTTGATCTCTCTGATCCTGTCCATGATCGCCTTGTATTTCGGGTCATTCTGGACGTTCTGTAACTCTTTTTTCGGAAGAGACTGCAGCAGATTGGGATTCCACTTCATAGTTGCCGAGCGAAAATGCTCTGCCAGGTCTGTCCGGCGCTGCATTTGAAGGTAATTGGCCGCACCATCAATGGTAGATATGCTACCGAGGTAATGGTTGACGAGTACATTTGTGTTGTTTTGAGAGGCAAACCTCAACACTTGGCCTAAAGAGTAGCCGTTGTCTGTAGCAACTCCGGTCAGTTGTGATTTAATTACATAGCATTGTTGGGAGCCTTACCGTTTGCATTGATGAGGGCTACACGGCGAGGCGCATGCAATTGTAGACCTGTGGTAAGGCCTGCACGGACGGCCCAAGCTGACGCTTGAAACCCCCATGAGCTTGGATCTCTTGGCTTGTCGTTTGGGCCGCTTCGGCTCCATGCCGGGAAGACTGGCTGTGCTATCATGTGGTCGGCCCATTCTATGACTCGAAACTTGGCATTCGGCGGCGGTCTCAAATCCAGAGCTTGCCCAACGGTGCATAAGTCTGGAGATAGTTGGGAAGATATGATATTGGCAAGCATATGCAACATGGGTTGCGCATAGAGTGGTGGTGGGAGGCCATCGGGACCTTTCATCTGTTCGGCAAATGGATGTTCCGGTCTACGATACCGTCAGTTACCTTGATTTATCGCCGTGATGGAGACAGTCCCGATACTTACTGGTTTATGTCTGTTCCTTTGCAAATCTCTCGTGTAAATTTGAGGCGAAATTCGGGATTTCCTTCATGCCATGAGAGCATGAGTTCAAGATCCTGATCCTCGTTAGTGCAAGAAGGCGCCCATGTAAACAAGGCATTTACCTTGTACTCTGCTTGGCACACCTCCTGTAATCTCGCTGACGTAAAACAATGCGTGTTTAATAGGTTGGCGTTGTCGGCTCGGCTTCCCTCGTGCACGTAGTCGTGAGAGTCTTTGCACCAGTGAAGCTCTTGCATGTGTACGAAGTTTTCGATGGTGAGGAAAGTTTTCTTCTTGCGGCCTTTCTTTCCCTTCACGAGACCAATTTTACTAGCCAGTTCACCTTCAATATACTGGGACTATTAGCAATGAAACGTAACACCGTCGGGTCTGAGCAACTCACCGGAGCCATAGAGCGCGTAGCATCAAGAGGAATATAGTCGTGGAATGCACGTTCCCATGCGTTGCAGAATCGTCGCATCACACTTCGCACACTTCCAGTGGTTGGTCTCTCATTGTCTTTGTCCAGCTTTCCGATCATGGCAAGGCCCAAAAACTCGGCGTACTGCTTCAGTGTCTGAATATTTTTCGGCGTTGAACCTGGAAACCTCCTTTCGAACCTAGAGCGTGTTAAGAGTTGAAACTCGTTTACAGCGAACATGAAGCAAGAACTTACGCGTACCACACAACAAGTTCTCTGTCATACTGTTTTTTGCTTCTCGGTGCTAGGTTCCTTCGAACTGGGTGCGGGTTGAGGTGCGAGGGATCCAAAGACAGACCATTCTGTATGGCAAGTTCCACCAACTCGTCAGGGTTTCTAGTTGGCCGTGCTTCCTTATTTGTCATCGTCAACCAGTATTCTGTCTGACAGAGTCGGCGAAAAGTGACAATAAACACGTTTGGGAGCGTTGGGACGTTGTAAAGGTTGGCTTGTAGACTGAGAGCTAGGTCGCAAAGAACAAAGGAAGTGAACGGCGAAGCAGGCGTCTTTATATAGATGAGAAGAGAGCAGTCAGCCCTTGAGTGCACTCCCAAAGTGACGGATCCGCTCTTCGACATCCAACCTCGATGGTCATTTTTGGCCGTCCATATGCTCAGTTCCATTTTTGCTTGGGCTGCTATTCACACTCCTCTTGGCTGTGGGGCAAGACTGAGCAACCCGAGAGCTCCCAGAGCCATGGGTGAGCAGCCCCTGAGTAGAGCCTGAGCCGGCATCCACAAAAGCGGCGATGCGTCGGGGAAGCAAAAAGTCGGGATTCGTGAGGTATAACAATTATTACCGGAACATGTATCGACCCTTCGAGTTCCTCTATCAATGTCCCGTGTCGGTGCATATCAGCGGCGCTTGATCGACAACCCTGAGTCGGGTTAATAAGCTGGCAATAATAGTATGCCGGCACGTGGGCGTGGCGGCAGACTGGCGTTCTGGAGGGTGGGTGACGTTAGGAACATTCCGGCTTTCCGATTTCGTCCTTCGGACGCCATATCAATATTAGTCCGGGGACTCTTGTTAGGCGCTTTTTTACTTTCTTGATCAAATTGCGGGGAAAGCGGGTCAGGAATCTGTTTAAAACAGTTTCATGGGAAGACTTTGTGGATGAGTCTAACGTATGACTCTCGCTTTTTATCATTCCCCATCAACAAATCAACTAGCTATACTTTAGTCCTTCGACCACTACATCGCGTTTCTAGCTTACAGCTGCAAGATATCTTCAAAAGTGTGTAGAGATGCACGATATACAGAGTCCGTACTTTCAGCTAATTTATGTGCAGTGGGTTTGGAAAAATCAGATCAGAAGACGGGCGACTGGGTCCACGCGGGATCTGGCCAGTCGGTGGTCGAGGCAGGTCACCCGCGACAAATGGGAGTGTCTTTTCCACGGATAGTGACTGACTTGATGGATAGATGTATAAGAATTTCAACACGCTCTCGTTGCTATCTCTGGCCGTGTCGCTCATGGCAACATGGGAGGGGCTCTGCAGTACCATGGGCTTAGGCTTGGTCGCTGGTGGACCAGTTGCCCTTGTGTACGGATTCATCGGTACGAGCCCAACCACATCGAGGCCGTGTCTGGGTAAACCTGATAATATCTTATTCGTGCAGCCGCCTTTATTGGAAGTGTTGCCACCGCCATGTCCCTGTCGGAGCCGGCATCCATGTGAGTCGTTCTCAAAGACAGCTGAAAGAGTATGAATATTGACCCTTGAAGGTATCCTACCGCGGGTGGACAATATCACTTCATGGCTCATCTCAGCTCCACCTCTTGCAAACCAGTGTTTAGCTGGTATTCTGGCTGGCTCACCCTTATTGGATGGGTTGCACTTACAGCGAGCGCTCCGTATGCCGCTGGCAACCTCATCCTGGGCCTCATCGGGCTGAACCATCCAGAGTACATCCCAGAACGATGGCATGGGACCCTGATATATTTGGCAATTCTGGCCATCTCATTTGTCTTGAACCTTTGGGGTAGCAGATTGATACCACTGCTGGAAAATCTCATCATGACCTTGCACGTCCTCTTCTTCTTCGCAATATTTATCGCAGCCATAGTCCTCCCACCCACTCGGCACTCGGCCACATTTGTTTTTACTACATTTGTGAACAACTCCGGCTGGGATAGCGATGGTGTTGCCTGGTGCCTAGGGATGTTGACATCATCCTACGTCATTATCGGTGTGAAACCCATTTCTAGTGGTATCACCACCTCGGTGAGAGGCAATGTTAACATCGACTAGGCTATGACTGTGCCACGCACATGTCAGAAGAGATCAAAAACCCCAGAATTGGTGTTCCCCGAGCCATGATTTGGTCTCTGATTATCAACGGTGTGATGGGGTTTGCCCTACTAATCGCCATCCTTTTCGGTATGGGTGATATGCAAACCGCCCTGGCAACACCCACCGGATTCCCCATGATCGAGATATTTACCCAGATGACGAGAGGTAACCTTGCAGCAACAAGTGCAATGATTTGCACCATAATCATTTCGGCGTCTCTGGCTACAGTTGGACTTACTGCATCAACGTCACGCACTATGTGGGCCTTTGCCCGCGACGGTGCCCTCCCGTTCTCCCGTTTGTTGTCACGGCTCGACCGCAAACGCCACATACCCTCCAACGCTGTCATTTGCACAACTATCTTGCTGGCTATCTTGGGGCTACTGAATATTGCGTCGTCGACGGCCTTTAATGCGGTCCTGTCCCTCACCGTGGTATCCCTTTGCCTGTCATACCTGCTTCCCATCCTGGCAATGCTGTACCGGCGTCTACGCACCCCGGAAATGGTGTCCTACGGACCTTGGCGTCTGCCAGCGGTGATAGGTCCCCTCACAAACATCGTGGCAATTTGTTACAATTTATTTATCTGTGTATTTCTCCTATTCCCACCATTTCAACCGGTCACTCCCACAAACATGAATTATGCTGGGGTTGTACTCGGGTCAGTGTTGGTATTGGCTTCGGCGGACTGGTTATTGCGAGGACGGGGAGTATATTCTGGCCCCGTTGTCGGCTGAAAGAAATGTTCCGGGGGTTCAATATAAACTCATGTATGTATGTATGTATATTTTGACACCGTGGAACACAAACTCCCGAAGGGCATGCGACGTGCGAGAGTCCACCTAGCTATTTCAGTATGTAGATTACCCAAGCCAGTCGTAGTTCAGGGGGACTAGATCAACGATAGTCCTCATCCTTCCCATAAGACTGTGCCGGAGTCCTCCAGATACTTGTAAACACGAGAGATCCCGCATATCAAACCTCCCTTTGGAAAAGCCTGACTCCAGCCGGGAGAAAAAACCAACAGGTATAAGCAGCGCACAATACGTCAAGTCTCCATCCCTCCTCCACTCGAAGGACTCAGAATCCCCCAGCCCATCCAAACTCTCGAAAATCTTCTCAATCCCGGGTCCCTGACCCCGCGGTATTGCAGTTCGTCTAGAGGTTTCCGTCGCATGCCTTCGGAGCTTTCTTCCAAACCTGACTCTTGATTGGGTCTAGTTAGGCCCCAGTCATAGACTGGGTCGCCGTCGGGTATCCGTCCGTAAGGGCGTGGTCGTACGAGGACCTTACGGGCTCGTCAGGCCGCCAGGCTCAACAGCGGCGACAGGGGTATGGCGCTTGTCGGAACACAGAGTATCCAACGCCCTCATAGGTTGCTACTCGACCTCGTATCGGAGCAGCCTCATTGGTACGCGTGTTGTGCCGTCGATTGCTCTTTGGCGGGCCAAAGAGCAATTTCTTCTTCCGTTAGGGTGTCGATAGGCTCCAAGCCAAGCCCTAATAGCATACCAGTCGGAGCGAAGAATGATAGTTGTCGAGGGGAAGGTGGTAAGCCCATATAGGACGCGCATTAGGCACAGTAGCAGGAGTACGGGCTCCTTGGTTCGGTGACGATATTAGCTTGCCCGAGCCTACTGGAGGTACCCTGTCATAATGTCAAAGTGTCGTAGTGTCGTCTCATTTGACGAAACCCACGCCATTGAATCGACAATCAGGCAGTTCTTGCTTCAGGAGCAACGGCGTCCTTCGACAGCACAAATGCGACCTCTATTACGTATGGTCACGATGATACACATGTACTAAATTTCTTGACCAAGACCTGAAAAACAAGTTAAACGCCCAGAGTCAGCAGCTAGCTTCAGGTAACCCTACTCGTAATAACTGAGATGTTTCCTATGTCTTTTGTTTGTGTTATTCCATTTTCATAGTCAAGGTTAAGCGCTCTCTCGACCCTACTTTCGTCCATGTGAGCACCATCGTCAGAGAGTTGGCCACGGTGCGCCCTGTAACAATCGTTGGAATGCACCGTCGACGAATAGGCCAAGCTCGATCTCATCCTCAAACCCTGTGTTGTTCTGCGACCGGTCTTCCAGTTGCATGTTCGGGTCGACGGCGTAGGATACATCGATACCTGCCATTGCTAACACGTGCTCGCTTATAGGCGCACCAAGTTTGGTGGTGGTCATGGAAGACGGCGACTGGACTAGACATCAAATGGTCAGCAGATGTTTAGGCTCCACGGGTGAGGGTGCAATACTCCATTCTTCTACCAAGTGTAACAGTTGCCGAAGATATGCAACAGATCGCTCAAGTAGCGCATTGCCGCTATAAAGGTGGCTCAGGGCTTCGATAGCTTTCTCGAGAATCTCCCTTCCTCTCTCCAGTTGGCTTGCGTCGCCTAATTCCAAGTCGACCTCATTCATTGGCACAAGTAGGCTGCCGAAGACTACAAGTCCCGCGTTGAATGCTGTGTTGCTATTTAGATACTGCAAATGAAATATGGGAGGCAGTACTCACTGTAGTAGACTGTAAACCACCAGGCCCCGAGCAATCGTCTTCCCAACTCTGGTCGCGTAAGAACCGAGTGGATGATGGAGATGATTTCCTCGGCTGTTTTTGTACAGTTCCAATTCAGGTGTTCTTGCATCTGATTGATGGAGTTTGGGAGGCCCGTGAGTTCAGCATCGGTGTTATTGAGCATTTTGGTCAACAAGGGGCGCTGGAGGAGGAGCTGCGTGTTCAGATATCGCAATGTCAGGACAAACCGATAACGCTCAACACGGGAACTCTGGTAATTGACGCCGGCCATCTCAGAAAATGAAATAGTCTGAAGACCAACTGGGAGCGACTGCTGCCATTCGTTTAATTCATGTTGAAGTTGAAAGATTTGGGCAAAGGTGTCCGTCTCGGAAGGTTCGTAGCACCCCAAGTTGTGGCCGTATAGGCTCCCCATAATCTTCCACAAGACTCTGTACAAGGTTCTGCAAAATTAGCACGAGGGGCTCAGACGGAGTAAATATATCCAACTCACATTGTCGCACTATAAAATGCAACACCGAGGCCACCATCGCTATCAACTGCAACAGGCGTGGGAAGATCGATCCGGAGGTAATCTTCAGGAATGGAGCTAGGTCGGCCAAAGGTCATGCTCAAGCTCCTAGAAAATGTGAGTGCTGAACTGGCGTCATTAGAGCGGGGATACCACACCGATCCAGCATAACGCAGCCGTACCACGTTCGTTTTCTCATTTCTTGTTCGATGGTTGGGAACTTAATCGACGCCTCCTTTGAGTGGAGGCCAATCGAGAGCGCCGCTTTAACTGCCAGACCGTGGAAAACCCATGTCTGAACCGACCTTTGCGTACCTTGCAAATATTGGCTGGTGAGGAGGAGATACTGAACTGTGCCCAGGTCACCACTAGCAGCGCATGGTCGCTCTCTATAAGATTGAACTTACCTGCCTCTAGTGTGGTGCCTCGAAGCATTTGCTTCTTACACAACTCTTGTGCACGTATGTAAAACACCTCTGATTCCATAACCGCTTGGTGTCCTTTGTCACGGCCTGATGCACAGGTTACCATTGCAAGCATCATATTCAGCAGGCCCAGCCAGGTCCGCCGCACGCTAGTGCGGAACTTGTTCTTTTTCATCTCCCAATACGTATCGAGGAAAGATTGCTCATGGATATAGGGGAACAGCATCCCGGTATTAGAGAAGTACTGTCGGATCAAATCTTCGGTCTCACCGTCGGGGGGCAGATAGGTGTGGCTATCCGCGCCGAGCCCATGGGTAGAGTCCCCCGCAGTCTGCGGTTGCGACAGGGTGACTATGTTGACATCGTCCATGCCGGCCGTTCCTGTAGGTCCCAGGCTGGCAATATCTGGCACATGACCTCTTCGAGCCATGGCCCGGAAAATAATGCGAATAAGCGAGATGTTTGACGATGGTCCTATTACGTTAGCTGGTTGTTCCATGATAGCAGACGCATTTTCCACGTACCAAAGAAGCCATAATCACATTCATCTACAAGTGATATCGCCATACCGTCAGTCCCGCTCAAATCCCCTGGCTGATCCTGCTCTGTGTTCTGAACATTGACAATGACGGTTCCGGGAGGAGGGGCGACGTGCTCGGAAGTATAAACACTCCGGGACGAGATTGGAGATGTGCTGTATTCGTCCATGGTAGCATTATCGTGGCGGTCGACGCATCGAGCAATCATCATCTCGAGCAATTCGACCCGAGACTCGAGAGCTGTGAAAATGCTAGTGTGAATTTCAGCAACCGTGAATGTTAGATAATAGAAAGGGTTGATGTATGAGATTTTCACCTACTCTTTGCTAATGATGAGGTTAGAAGACGAAAGGGGCATTTCGTATACGCATTCGAAGCCCATTCTTTCACATAGGTCACATTTGGGACGATACCCATTGCACTACGGCATCAAGAGTTGTGTCAGTTATCGACGCATCTGCCGACTAAGTCGGTCCTGAACCTACTCTGGACTTGCGGATACGGCATGCGCTGCAGGCGAGAGCAATACGGCGCCGCTTAGCGCCAGACGCCGCGCCATCCTCGTCGTCATGCCGAGCGTTCTTGGCGCTGCTAGAAGCATTTGAGCTCACGCTGTCTCTTGTGCTCGGCATGGTGGTTTCGTATAATAGACGTCTAGGGTGTTCGTGAGGGAAACCTAGTCTCATGATATGCAAGAGTCCGCTCAATTGTGGTACAGTTATACGGACCCTCCCCACCACAGGACTTGCCATATTTCTATCCCCGGATTTTGACCCCACTCTGCGTTCCGATTCCGAACTCCGCCCGCCGCTGAAGCCACTAGGCAAGCCATGAAAGGCAAAATCGGCAGCACAACATTACCGACATTTCATACGAGTATACCACAGCAGAGCATCCAATTTGGGACAGTACTTCCGGGGAAAAAAGTTGACAAAGACAGTAAGAATGCACTGAACGCGAGATCGATGCGCCTGGGTTAAAAAACTGCACTAGCTTTTCCACGCATTTCATCTGGCTGCTTGATGAATTACCCTCCATCCACGTCTGTCCCTACCATAGCGGACCTATCGCTATGAGAGTGACCCGAATCCCGTTAAAATGCGTGATCAATTGATATGACTTCTATGACTCTTTCAGCTGTTAAAAGAGGCTGGAAAAAGGATTCCTCTTATCCTTGCAGCTACAGCTTGTAACCCCTATCCATGAGTCATCAATGTAACATTGCTGCCAAAGGAGGTTCCCGAGTCGGCCGGGTCCGCCGGGTCGGCCAGTCCGGCCGGGTCTCCCGGGTCGGCCTCGTCAACCGGTCTATCCGACAGGACCAACACGCTCAATATCAAGCGAATTCCACCCCATTTCGCAGAGTTCCGATCTCAGTTATATGTACTTCCATTCTGGTCCCAGGTATGAGATATTTGGGCGGCTTCAGTCCGGCACCAACGCCTGCAAGGTCTGTTAGCATGTTGGTTCAACAACTTCATGTACGACCTCCATCGGTTCACGTACCTCCCGGGGTCCCCGTCATGATAACACTCCCTTTCTGCAATGTAGTACCCGACGACAGGTAGGCGATAAGGTACGGTACACTGAACAGAAGATCGTCCATCCCAGAAGATTGCCGCAGCTCACCATCGACTGTTGTCTCCAGCCGCAGCGAAGCTGGTTCAGGGATAAGGCTGCTACAAACCAGCACAGGTCCAAGCGGGGCAAAGGTGTCGAACCCTTTCGAAAAGCCCCATTGTGGTACTGGGCCTGCAAGTGCCGGGTCTCGCTGGAGTTTGCGCGACGAGATATCGTTGCCCACCGTATACGCTGCAACGTAGTTCAGCGCCTCATCTTCGCGGACATCCTTTGCGTCTTTCCCAATGATGACGCACTATGGAAGTCCGAAGGCCCGGAGTCAGCAAATACGACACAAAAATCGAGTACCATCTATTGAACTTACCAGTTCGCCCTCATAGTCGGCTTGGCTATCCTGACAAATGCTCGGGATAATCACGTTCGCGTTGTGATCGAGGACAGTCGTAGAAGGCTTGCAGAACATGAATGGAAACGGAGGAGGGCGCCTTCCAGTTTCACGAACTAGTCATTGTAAAAGGTCAGTAAGTCGGTACTTGATACCACCGTGGACGATGTAGGTGCTCAACTGCAGGACGTACCGTGAGTAGCATAGTTTAGTCCAATGCACCGTAGAATTGGTACATTGGATGGCGTGAGCGGCCCCAACAGCGTCTTGACTGTCACGATTTCGTCTGTCACTTTGGTCCAGCCAGTCGTATCGTAAATGTCGTGGCCTTGGATGACCCTCGCGCGCAGTTGTGCAGCTTCTGTAGTATCGCCGAGGTCAAACTGCGCGCTAGGTAATATGGGCTCACCATGCAAGATACGCCCATCGGTGGCAACAAACCGGATCAGGCGTTCCCAGGTGACCTTCATGGTTGTGTTATGAAGCATACAGATGGGGTTAAAGATTAGGTAGCGCGATGTTGGAGGAAAAGAGTTCGGGAGGGTTGGGCGACCTTGATTAGCTGCCTCAGAGACCTGAACATCATCTTGCGACGTCTCAAAATGGAAGATTACCTCTGCGGCATTTATCGCCTTCGTTCCGACCCTTCCCCGAAGTTTCGATGTTGGTGGAGGCCTTGTTGTCTGTCCAAGGCCCAGTACACCGCAACGGACGGGGTCAATTGCTAATCTCCATGTTGCTACCATGTCGTCTCGATTCACGAGCCAGCACATCCTTGTGTGTGACATTACGACATCAGACTCATGTCATTGGGCGGCGGCGCCTCGTGAGGCCCTCAAACCGTGAAGTTCTCCACCACACCAAAGACGGCCCCGTATTGGGGCATTTGTTACCGCAAGCTACCAGTCGGGTATCCGTCGGGAAATACCCGACATCTTGGGCTACGTCAAATCTTTTAAAACAAACTGCAAGTTAGCAGTTGTTACCGGGAGTTGGATAAATCCCAACAAACACATATAGCAACCTTGACGACAAACTAATTACTATGCAGGTGGCCAGCCAAAACGCCCAGGGCGACGCTCTGCTTCTGAAGCAGAATGGCACACACAAGGATATTAGAAAGCCGTTCGAGGACGGAGCGGCCCTCGTTAAGGCACTGAAGGATGTCAACGTTTCCCCCCTGTGGGCTCAGATGGCGCGACTCAACCCGGCTTCTCCAAACCCAACCACAGTGCCGTTTATCTGGAAGTACGACCAAATCCGCCCATATCTCATGAGTGCCGGTACTCTCATAAAGGAGGAACAGGCTGAACGGCGTGTTCTCATGCTGGTAAACCCCGCCCGTAGTAAGTCAATGCGCCGTCTGCTTTTTTAGTGCATTTGACTCGCCGCTAATCACTACTTCCCTTAGCCGCCCCCTACACTACGGACACCCTGTATGCTGGATTGCAACTGGTCATGCCCCGAGAAACTGCCCCGGCCCACCGCCACGCCGCGTTTGCCGTGCGATTCATCATTGAGGGCCAAGGTGGCTTCACTGCAGTTCACGGGCGGCGCGTGCAAATGAAACCCCGTGATGTCCTGATCACACCAACATGGAACTGGCATGACCACGGGAAGAAGGGTGCCAATGAAGAGGGCGGGGACGACTCTCCGGTCATCTGGCTCGACGGCCTCGATCTTCCGGAGTTTGTGCACTTTCCTGTTCACTTCAACGAACACTTCTCAGACGCCAGGTATCCAGCGAAGGATGTTGACGAGTCGCCGATTGTTTTTTCATGGACAAAGATGCAACCCAAGCTGGACGGCCAAAAGGGCCAGTGGGCTACAGCCGCATACCTAAAGGACGACGGAAGAGAGAGTAAGTGACAACTTTTTGAAAGCCCCCCATCATTAGCATCTGCAAATAGTCATTAACGTATCGGTGACTTGAATCAGTAGGGCGTACCATTGGAGCCTCCGCCGAGCGAATCGAAGCTCGGTCCCAGTCCCCATCGGTCCGCGAAACGGCTTCCTCTGTCTACCACGTCGTCGAGGGCAGCGGGATGACAGAGATTAACGGAAGGAACATTCATTGGAAGCAAGGCGATACCTTCTGTATTCCGGCCTGGAACCGATACCAACACTTCTCAGACGACAAGGTGGTCTATTTGTATCGCTTTGATGACAAGCCTATGCTGAATGCCCTCGGGTTTTACCGTCTTAATGGTGCGGACCCAGAGTCATTCGTCTCGCACTAAGCCTGTTGTCAGTATCTACAAGCTCTTTCAAATACATCAGTCGACATGTACGGGATGATTCAACACGTCCCTTGCTTGAAAGTTCTTTTGTGAGACTCACAGGGGACAACGTTGTCAGGTGGACATGGCAACCCGTCACGCTCTCTATCAGATAGCTAGCATTGAACGCCGTTTTGCATAAAACCAATCTAACCCCATTGCCACTACCCAGAATGCGTATTTCACAGCTTTTCAAAGGGTTAGAGCTGCAGCAGTAGGAAAATATATGTAAACAGACGCAAGTAGAGGCTAGATGTATTGCCCACTGCAGCATTACTTGGCACATATCTTGCACAAAAATTCAAGGTTAGACGAGGTTGACATCTATAAAGGCATCAAGCCACATCTCAAGTATTTACTTCTGGGAGCTCCATCCTTCCCCGAAGGCAACCTCTTGGGCGCGGCGAACGCTCTTACTTGGGTCCCAGGTGAATTGCTAACGTATAACTTTAGATAGCGTGCTGCGGAACACAGTCGCAGTGCTTTCGTGGATCCTTTTGTTGGGTTAGCGGTGGCATACTTGGTGGCAGCAGTGTTCGGCTTCGTCGCCGGATCATGTATGGAACAAAATGGTATGACAAATACAGAGCTGAGTTTGCTGTCAAGACACTTTTTCGGGACCGGAGTTGCCCCACAATTGCCGGAATCGGACCGTCATGTTTCACCGGAACACGGTCCTATAAGCTAGGCTGGGGAAACCGAGCAATTCCGAGACGTTCCACTGCGCTTCTGGTTTGGGATCCGCTCTTGTGGATGACACGAAGTCGCTCTCATTATATGATTGAAGTCCCAGCAGGTACGCAGATACTATTGAATCTGAGAACAACCGTTGAACAGCAGTGCGTTGCCTCCCGTCCAACATGGCTTCCATCACTCTGACGGGCGTCGATCAACGCCAGATTAATGGTAAGCAGAGCAGCGTACCCCGAAGCATGCTGCGCGCACACCTCAAGTGCGAATGCATAGGCATGACCGGAGCACAAAACATGAAAAAAAGTCTCATGATGTTGCGAGATGTCTAGTTCAAACCGGCCTTTTTATCGGTAACGCGTTCGTCCCCGCAGCGGACAATGCCACCATCAATCTACAGAATCCGGCAACCGGCGAGTTTCTTGCATCAGTGTCGGCGGCGCAAGCGGCCGACGTGGATCGCGCTGTCGCCTGTGCACGCGAGGCATATCAGTCCACCTGGCGTTCAACTTGTCCAGGACAGCGCAGGGCTTTACTCAACCGCCTTGCCGATCTAATCGAGAGAAACGCCAAGGATCTGGCTTCGCTCGAGGCCATAGACGCCGGAATTCTCTATCGGGATTCAAGTGTAGTAGCTGTCCCACAGGCAGCGGAGACATGTCGATACTATGCCGGTTGGGCGGACAAGGTTGATGGGAAGTCAATGTCCATTTCCCAAGGCATTGCCTACACTCGACGTGAACCGCTTGGTGTTTGTGCAGCGATAGTTCCATGGAACTCACCCCTGTAGGCCCATCATGCACCCACCACCTTGTGTGTAACATATATTAATCTTCATGTTTAGTATGATCACAATCTGGAAGCTGGCGCCGGCCATTGCGACCGGAAATGTCCTCATCATCAAGACCCCAGAACTTGCCCCTCTCTATGGGCAGAAGCTTGCAGAGCTTGTCATTGAAGCAGGTTTCCCACCAGGTGTCATCAACATACTCTGCGGATTAGGATCGGTCGCTGGGCAAGCCCTCTCCGAGCATGAAGAGATCCGGAAGCTATCTTTCACCGGCAGCACGCTAATTGGTCGCCAGATCATGGCAACTGCTGCCAAGACTAATCTCAAAAAAGTAAGCCTTGAGCTTGGAGGCAAAGGCCCAAGCATTGTGTTTGCCGATGCAAATTGGGACAATGCCCTCTTCTGGACGGTAGCAGGTATCACCGTCAACAACGGCCAAGTCTGCGCCGCAGGCAGCCGTATCTACGTGCAAGATACCATCTACGAGAGTTTTATTCGTGAGTTCTCTACGCGGTCAAATGATGCAGTTGCTGGTGACCCGCTGTTGGGAGATAGCACCAAGGGCCCTGTCATCAGCAAAACACAGAAGGACCGGGTGATGGATTACATTCGGAATGGTGAAGCACAGAACGTCAAGCTTCTCCATGGCGGTGACGCATCTGCTACACCGCAAAAAGGATACTTTGTGCCCAACACGGCTTTTGCGGATGTGGGACCCAATGCGACTATCATGCGTGAGGAAGTCTTTGGCCCCGTTGGCTGCCTTGCACCTTTCACCGCCGAGGAAGAGGTGATCGCGCTGGCAAACGACACATCGTACGGTCTGGCTGCGGCTGTTTTTACGAACGATGTCAACAAGGCCCTACGAGTCAGCAATGCTATGGAGGCCGGGCAAGTCACGGTCAATATGTGGGGAGTGGTCAATGCTAATACACCATTTGGTGGCATCAAGGCAAGCGGATTTGGGCGGGATTTGGGTGAGGCTGCACTGGACGAATGGACGCACGTCAAATGCGTCAAGTTCAATGTTCTTAAGTAGGTAGACAGCTGGGGGATGTCTATTCAGTCCATGGCGATGATGCAACACTCCACAAGATTCCGTACATCTTCATTTATTTTGTGATAGGTTTCCAGGCTAAACCAACATTGTGAGTTGGGGAATGTCCGAACACACCACCACAAGTGACTCTACTCCACAAGTGTCTCTGGAAAGATTTTAGAAAGCCAAAGGCTAAATTGATGATAATATCCAAGGCTTTATGGTGCAGAGACGCTTTTTGAGGCTGAATGTCCGGGCAAGTCCCTATCTCCACCACAACGGACTTTGAGACACTGCAGAGCGGACTTCGAGATACTGGAACGTCCGAACCGAAACGTTACAAATAGTGCGGCAAATCAGCAAGGCAGCTTCATTTAAAACAGAAGCATACACACAACAGCATTTATAAAAGTTATGTCATACTCAGAAGAACAGCTCAATGGAAACACTGACGACAGTCCACTCCTACAGCGTTGAGAGTCCCGAGACCTGTGTGACGGCCGTGGTCTCTTGCTCCAGCTCAGTTGTGCGACAGCACCCCTGTGTCAGCTTCGACCCCCTGTCGACCGCTGACGGCACGTCAATGGCTGGATTGCCAGTGAAGAAGTCTGATGGTGTCAAGAGGACCTGAAGCATCTCGACAGGCCTGGACAAAAGCGGCTGTTAGGTATGTAGTTGCTCATACTAATCGTCGGGGAAAATGGTCCTTACATGACTGGCCAGTCCTCGACCCGGGGGTTATGGGTAAGACCGAAAACAGCCCAGAGAACAATATCCTCGTCCAAGATGTCGTCATTGCGCGCTGCCGCATCCCACACACCTCCAATCTCCTTGCGACTTTGGAAGGTATAGCGACCGCCGGCATAAAGCTCGTCATCCCTATATTTTGTGGCCCAAAGTGCATGTCGCGCGAATTTGGCACGTTCGGATTGAATGGTGTGATGATTGGCAAGTAGCAGCTGTGTCGGGGGGATACTGATCTTATATCCCACCGCCTTACCGCTGACTGGATTCTTCCTGGAAGTGTTCTGAATCTTGAACACTCTGTTATTGCAAGGTGAGAGATCAAGGCCAGTGGATGTTGTGATCGGGACCTTCCGAACTTCATAGAGATTTCCATTTGGGTTGGTGCGCGCATCTGTCATGATAGGCAGGCTCTCCTCCTGGATAAGAGTATTTTTAGCATGCCCGTCAATTGCAGGATCAACTCGCAAGCAAAAGACGTGCTGGTGGTTTTGGGCAAGTGCCCCCGGGGACACAATATTGCCCCAACCCGGTGCAGTCTTGCCCTCGTCAATGTTGACAACAGACACAATGCCTGTAGCGCGAGATTCGACGGTGATACCAGCTGCTTGGTCAAACTTGAAGGCAAAAATATACTCGTAGTTGGCCAAGGTGATAATGAATTGAAAGACGAGCTCTCGGCGGCGCGTAACAACTGCGCGTCCCGTCCGCCAATTCGTATGCTTCCAATTGATACCGTTATCTTGCTCGTGTAGGCAAATGACGTTTTTGGATACGGTTGCTGACCCGTCTGGGCCTGTGAGCACGCCATCAAAGTACTATGGCCAAGTTAGACCAGGCTGTTTGGATACAACAGAGAGGGGAGTTAACCTTTATGACGCCGAGGCAATCGCAACCCAACTCAAGGTTGTTGACAGTGTTGCCGAGAGCGCCATCGCCGAAATCAAACGCCTGTTTCCGATGGAATGGGGGCCGAGGATCTGCGTAGGGCACGGTCTGTGGCCCGAATCTTAGCAGGAATAAGAGGTACGGGGAACTCGTAGACTGGACGAACCATGTCGCTCATGCTTAGCCTATACAAGACATCCCGGCCATCATAACGGATATCATGCAGGACAGCGCCCTCCCGAGGGTTAAAGGAAACTCTCATCCGCCATTTCTGCCACTCAACAAGATTGTCAGCAGAAACTGAAAAGCTTGGTCCGTTGGGCTGCAAGACTGTAAGAGGCTTGAGGTCCTTCCTGGTGCCACCAGGCAGCAACTCAGGCACGTATTCGGCGGGCTGACAGTGATCTAAAACGGTAGGTGTACGGGTCTTGCCTGCAAGCGGATCGCCCTCCCCACCCGTGGCCGGCTCATCGATGCGGATAATTTCCTTTTTGTGCGCATCCATAATAGGTATCAGCGGAATTGGATATGCGTAGAAGTTTGAATCCGCATTTCCGGAGCGTGTGTCTTTGCCAAAGCATAGACCTTGGAACAAACGGCGTTCTCCATCAGCAGGGTCGGGTCCTCCGTACGGCCATGGCTCTATCACGAGCTCAAAGCCTTCTGGCAGTTGGATCTCCTTTAGCTTTTCTTGGAACAGGGGCGATTCTTCCACACATTTAACGAGGGTGTCGAATTCATATCTACAAGGCCATCAGCCCAAGCAAGTGTATCGCACTGTGGGTAAGAAGCTTACACGGTTAACCCGGGCTGATGTTGCAACCCAACGATTTCATGCTTGACGCGCTGGGAGGTCCGGAGGTTGATGATGGACTCCTGGTACGAGGGGACCTTTGAGCCGCCAATGACATCGTACCGCGCCTGCGCCAGCCTTGCTGGTCTGGGGGTGTCCACTGTGAATAGACCAGAGTGCTCAAGGTCGAGGAATCGGAGAACCTCCGATTTCATCGGCTCATATAAGTAGATGGCCCGAAAATCGATGACCGAACCAGGGTGCAGCGATAAAACGACATCGCGCGCTTGGTTTACCTCGGCTACGCTCAAGCCAGATAGTGGGTGTGGAATTCGGGCAGCCATGATAACGAAAACCGATGTGATTGTGTTTACAAGGGCGAGAAAAGTGCTGTGGCAACGCTTTGGCAGTTACGATTGAATAGTTGCTTTGGGCGGTAATATAACTTCGGCTGAACTGTTGCCTGGTCTTTCGTCCAGTGGCCCTGGGTTGGGGCATCGTTGGGGCGAGCTGACTCGTGCTGGCGAAAGGCTGACTACAAATGGCGATTCCGACACTCGCGGAACAAAGTTCCGTAGTGGGTTTTAAGGTCAGAGGCTGCAATTCCCAGGCCCCTTGAGAAGAAGAATGCAATTCGGAGCTAGGCCAGATGAATCAAACTATTGTAGGTTTCGCAAGCCGCCAGAGAGCAAAGGTCGAGACAAGCGGTTGTGATGACGCGCTGTAGAAGCAGCTTGGTGCAGGATCCTTCAGATACATCAGAAGTGTATGGAGTATCTGGAGCAAAGTCGGTGAGACCATGCGGCGACTCCGTTCGCTGCTTTCGTGTTATAGTAGGAGCAAGGAGTGTCAGAGCCCGTGACGAAGACAGCATGTATATTTCAAGTAACAGCGAATCACGCTACTATATCTTCGACGATGTCTTGCATGGATGATAATGGAGAAAAAGCTACCCCTGATTGCATCGTCGACATCACAGGCTCATTTTCTCTTTGTGGTGTGTTTGCCCCTTCGCTGGGCAGTCATTCTGTCGCTTCCAATGGTCGGGGACCCTCGTTAACGTTTCAGCAGCATGTGCTGTGCAGCTGTAGTCCTTCGTGCCCCGTCCACAACGCTGTTACTGGTTTCCGAGCTCAGCTCCCCGCCTAACGTTCCGCACCCCGTAGGTGGGCTTTCCGGAATTCCGCAATGACTAGCGCATCCGTGACTTGGAGTCTTGTTTGAGAAAACGCACGACAGTGAAAACCCAGACACAGAGGACATTATTTTATGCATAATAGTATGGTCCCAGCAAGCCAGCAGTCAATTTCGCTGATTTGCGACATCAAGAATTGTTTATTGAACCGATTTTTTCAACAATAACATCATGGACCATCTGTAAGGCCCCACAACATTCTTGCGAGACACTTGCTCTGGAAACGTGTGTCTGACCTAGCTGCAATTAATAGAGAAAAATACTCTGCATCGTTTGCATTCTTTGAAGGTTTATGGGAGGTAACAAGGTTCTTCCGCCATTATTGAACAGGCAGAGTGTTTGACCAGCCTTGCAGGCCGGTGTTCGATATGTATTCGTCAATTTGGGGTCCGATCACCCTGCAATCATGGAGGCATTGGCGCAAGGCGCTCACATGAAAGGAATCAACTTCCCCGAGGTCATCACCTGCCCTCACGAGGTAAGTGGTGTTCTTGCTACACAACCCAGTGTTGCCATCTGGCATCTCATCCCAGTGTAGGATCGGCTGACAGGTTGCGAAGATGGTTGCAATGTGCATGGCAGATGGATTCGCGCGCGTTACTGGCAAGCCCCAGTGCGTCCTTGTCCACGTTGATGTGGGAACCCAGATGCTTGGATGCGCAATGCACAATGCCTCTGTAGCTCGGTGCCCTGTCCTCATATTTGCAGGCCTTTCACCCTTCACTCTCGAGGGAGAGCAACGAGGCTCACGAACAGAGTATATCCACTGGCTGCAGGATGCCCCCGATCAAAAAAGCATCGTTTCGCAATTCTGCCGCTTTTCTGGCGAGTTCAAAACGGGTAAAAACATCAAACAGGTCCTCAACCGTGCGGTGCAGTTTGCCACCAGTGATCCCAAAGGGCCGTCGTACCTCATGGGAGCTCGAGAGGTTATGGAGGAAGAGATCACGCCATATCGTCTAGATCAAGATGTTTGGAATAGCATATCTCCTGCCGCATTGCCCTCCGATGGCATTGAGACTATTGTCTCCTCAATGGTAAAGGCAGAGAGGCCGTTGATCATCGTCGGCTATACCGGTCGGAACCACGCCACCGTCCCTCAGCTTGTCAAGCTAGCAGAGGGCATCCCGGGTGTTCAAGTGCTTGATTGCTTGGGAAGCGATGTCTGCTTTCCATTCAGTCACCGCGCGTCCCTCGGAGTCTGCATTGGGCGCCACGATGCCATAACGAAAGCCGACGCTATCCTCCTGATAGACTGCGATGTCCCTTGGATCCCGACACAATGCAAGCCTCGTCTGGATGCTAAGATTATCCATATCGACGTGGATCCTCTGAAGCAGAACATGCCTCTTCACTACATTCCGGCATTTCGCAGATATCGCGCAGATTCCGAGACCGCGATGCGGCAGCTCAATGCATACATATCGGAGCATCCTCAATACTCTCGACTCATCGACCAGGAACCTTATGTGACCAGATGGAATGATTTGACTCATTCGCATTGCCAGCGTCTCCAACGAATAGCAGATCTCGCCAAAGCGCCGACAGACGGCTCCTCCTCGCCAAGCACCTCGTACCTCTGCTCGCAACTACGCAAGGCTTGCCCCAGGGACACCATTTGGTGCGTTGAAGCCGTCACTAATGCACCATTTATCTATGAACAGCTACAGGTAGACGAGCCAGGCCACCTGGTCAACGGTGGTGGAGGTGGTCTTGGGTGGTCCGGCGGCGCCACTCTTGGAGTCAAGCTCGCTACAGACTGGTTGGCTGGTGAGAAGGGGAGGGGGAAATTCGTGACCCTCATTGTAGGGGACGGTACATATCTATTTGGAGTACCAGGCACGGTTTACTGGGTTGCTAGGAGATATGAACTCCCAACCTTGACGGTTGTGTTGAGCAATAAGGGTTCGTATCCAGTGTGGCCGGCGGCCATTTTTGATAGGGTTATTGGCTAACGAGCATTGCAGGATGGAATGCTCCTAGGAACTCGCTCGAGCTCGTTCACCCTGATGGCTACGGTTCCAAGACGTCAAATGAGGGCCTCAATATCTCATTTTCGCCTACTCCTGACTTCTCAGGCATTGCAAAGGCTGCAGCAGGAGGCAATGCGTGGGCGGGCGTCGCTTCAACGGCTGATGATCTCGTTCGCCTACTGCCCGAAGCGATTGGAAAGGTGCAGACTGGCGTGTCAGCGATTCTAGAGGTTCGACTCGCGGGCTCTTGGTGAGAGTACCCGCAATACCGAAGCACTAGGGTTAGCAGTGCTGCTCGAAATTCATTACTAGTACTCCGTATTGCTGCCGCTCTTTGGGAAATGGTAACCGAAAGGCCGAGGTGTCCAGATCCATTTCGAGTGATATATTCAATAATACTTTGGAGTATTCCTGCATCGGCCTCTGGTTTAATCGGAATTGCGTGCTTGCACATGTCTCTTAGCAGCCAGCGTATCCTGTGTGCTGCACTCGATCATTTTCACGTTCGGCATGGAAAAAACCCAACTCAAAGAAGGCGATACGGGAAAAGAAAATTACAAGAAGCAATAAAAACAAAAGCAAAACCATACCTGCACAGCAAGAACCTCTACTCTAACCCCCTCCACTCTCACCCCAAGCCATTTCACTATCGATACTTTACGGTTCGACCAAAACATGAAGCCAGACCGAAATACATAGTCCATGATCCAATAACAGGTGCAACGACGTAGAGATAGGGCTCCCGTATCCAGTGCTCGGTGCCATTTTCGCGGCCGAGGGTCCATGTTAGAGTTCAACGCTGAACCGACATCGGAAAGTGGATCTCATAAGGTGACGGACCTACGGAGCTATTAAAGTAATGCGTAGCCTTCACACGGACAATCGGAACCTGAGGCCGGAGCGCGTTCCTTCAATACCTGATTGGTGCAATCAATTAATTACATTTCCATTTTAGGTTCTAGGCAATCAGGTATGTAGTCAGATTTGTCCAGCACCACGACATAAAGTCTGTCTGATTAGCGCTGACGAATCTCAAGGAACGATTCGCTCAACTCTTTCGTCCTTCAGCAATCTCTCTATTGCAGTCGTCCTCAATGGCCAGCATTATCAACAGAGCTAAGCTGTGCCACAGGGTGCCGCCGAGGCTCACCCAAGCGCAGTATGGCCAAATCACCCGGCAAAACATTCATGTTTCCACCAACAAACCAACAATCCCTCTCATTATCAACGGGAAAGATGTTGACACTGCATCGACTTTCCAAGTCATCAGCCCTCTGACAGGCAAAGAGGTTTGGTCCATGTCATGCGCAGGAATTGAGCATGTGCAGGAAGCTATTCAAAATGCACATGGTGCATTTACTGAGTGGTCACGAACCAAGGCATCCCATCGCCGTGACCTCTTCCTGCGTGCTGCTGATGTCCTGGAAAGGCGCAAAGGGGAGCTTGGGAGCTACATGCATCAGGAAATTGGCGCCAACCAGGATTACCAAGACTTCATCGTCGGGCTTTCAGTTGATGGACTGAGGGATACGGCCGGACGAATTGCGGGCGCAGTGCAGGGTTCGGCTCCCGAATCGAACCATCCGGGGATGAAGGCAGTCGTGTATAAGAAACCATATGGGGTCAACTTGGGGATCGCGCCCTGGTGGGTAAATCGATTCCCAGTCTTTCTGGCCGCTTTCTGACCACAGGCACTCCAGGAATGCTCCGTACCACCTCGGTTTTCGATCTGTCACGTTTGCGCTCGCAACTGGTAACACGGCCATTCTGAAGGGATCAGAGTTCTCCCCACGCTGCCACTGGGCCATTGCCGATGTCTTTAGGGAAGCTGGCCTGCCTGATGGCTGCCTCAACCTCATCTTTCATTCGCCCACTGACGCGGCACCAATTATTGATGGTTTGGTGGCACATCCACACGTCAAGAAGGTCAATTTTACTGGCAGTACAAGAGTGGGCAGCATCATTGCTTCATTGGCGGGCAAACACCTGAAGCCAGTTTTGATGGAACTCGGCGGGAAGGCGAGCGCAATCGTTCTGGCAGACGCAGACCTTGAGCTAGCGGCGTTGCACTGTGCCAAGGGCGCCTTCATGAACGTGAGCCATACTTTGCAGAATTTGCATTGTCTGATACGATGTGAGCTGACAACTGGGTTTCAGGCCGGCCAGATCTGCATGTCTACGGAACGTATCCTTGTGCACTGCTCAGTGGCTTCTAAGTTTCAGGACATTCTTTGTGGCACCGTCAACCAGCTCTTCGGGACTAATGACAAAACCCCCGTGGTAGTCACCGGCTCATCAGCCAAGCGGAACCGTGGACTTGTCGCTGATGCCGTGTCGAAGGGCGCAAAGCCGATGCAAATCTTTGACGGCGGCGATCATCACGATGTTGAGACCAGGATGCAGCCCGTCGTGTTGACAAATGTCGACCGCACGATGCAGTTGTATGGAAATGAGTCCTTTGGCCCGAGCGTATCACTTTGCACCTTCGAAGATGAATCGGAAGCGTTGACCATCGCTAACGATACGGAATACGGCTTATCGGCATCAGTCTTCACGGAGGATTTGAGAGCAGGTCTTCGGATGGCCGACGGGCTAGAATCTGGGGCGGTGCATATCAACTCTATGACTGTCCATGACGAATACCCATTACCGCATGGTGGAGTAAAGAAGAGTGGATTTGGACGGTTCAATGGCTATGCGGGGCTGGATGAGTTTCTGTACCACAAGACCGTTACGTGGATGGAGTAATAGGCATCGCTCATGTCGTTCCTCATTTTGTTAATACCAATCTGTCCCGCCACCTCACTGACTGTATTATTTCTCCGGGTTTGCGAGCTTTGACACTGCAACCGAGGTGATTCGCTTCTTCTATTGTGTTTCTCCTTAGTCTCTGCCTTGCTGCTTAACCAAGGGACTGTATTGTAGCACAATACGCAGCGTATGAAGCAAGTCAGGTCACCAGCTGAAAGGCTTTTATGTTCCTATCCAACATTTACAGCCGAGATTGCTTCCCTCTCATCTTTCTGGCGTAATGGTGCCCGTTCCGTCGCACAAGCGGATCCAGATCAGCTGTATTGACGTAGTCGGGGCTGGCATCTCGCATCAGATCGGTCATCCCGCAGAGCCGCATAGCTGTCTCAATCTCGTCGCGAATAACTACGGGTCAGCCGGGTTAGCATGTCGAAATAATATGAGGACAATGAGTAACTTACTCTGAATCGCATGCTCCACTCCCTCCTGGCCATAGCCGAGAGAATAGAGAAATGATCTGCCAAATCCAACAGCAGAAGCCCCCAAGCAGATAGCCTTTACGACGTCTGAACCCCTCCGAAATCCACCATCAATCAAAATTTCCATTTCCTCGAGAACCTCTGGGCAATTCTGTTGTATCTCCAACAAGGTTAGAATGGATGGTGGTGCGGTGTCCGCAGCTCGCCCGCCATGGTTGCTGATAACGATACCCTGGCAGCCCATTTCGTGCGCAATTTTGGCATCTGCCGCTCGCTGGATGCCCTTGACTACAATGGGGACTCCTGCTGTGGCGCGAAGCCATTTGAGGTCCTCCCAGGCAAGGGTTGGGTCGATGAACGAAGAAGCCTGGCGGGCAAGTCCACCACCCTTAGCATCCCCTCCTCTGATGGATGTCTTGATCCCAGCAAGGGCCAGCACCTCGGAAGACTTGACACGCTCATCATCCTCCCGCTTTGGCACGACGGGGACATCGGCCGTTACAAATATGGCTTTGACCTTCCCGGAGTCCACGACTTGTCGAATAGCAGCTTCAGACTTCTTCCGATCTCTGTTCACATAGAGCTGGAAAATGGCGTGCCGAGCGGTCTCCTCAAGTATGTCTGAATACGTATACGACGATGGTGTGGCGAAGCAGTGAATTATACCTCCTTTAGAAGCTGCCCGGGCCAATGTCAGCTCGCCCTCTGATCCTCCAGTTCGTGCCGCCCCTGTCGGGGCGATATACACGGGCAAGTCCAACTTGCATCCGAATAGCGTAGTGCCTGTCTTCACGGCGCCGACGTTGCGCATCACGGCGGGCCGAAACCAAATCCTGGTCAAAAAGCGGTTGTTTGCATCCCGAGTGATGTTATCATTTGATCCGCTGGAGATGTATGCCCAGGATTTCTTGGACAGGCTGCCGGCCGCAGCTTTCTCAAAGTCATTAAGATTGATGATTGACTCAAGCGGCACTTTTTTGTCGTCGGTTTGTATGTGTTTGATCCGGCTGCTAGAGCCATTTTCGTTCCAATTGTCGGGCATAGTTGAGATGTCCAGAATGCCAACGTGAAATTTTGGGTCAAGGGACTTTTGTATGAGTGATGGAGAATGGACCTCATTGTACGCGACAGAAGCATCGCGGCCAGCATAGCGGTAGATTACTTGAATGCGACGTGCAGTCAGCAATTGGCGCAATCCAAACAGCGAGAATTACACATACTTTCCGGTCCACCTGGGTGTTCTGGCGCAAAGTCTGTGATGTCGAAAACGTCTCCATTGACCGCAATCCAGACGTCGTCCGTCTTGTCGTGTTGCGCAACCTCGGTCGCGGCAATTGTCTTCGCCATGTTCTTGCTTCAGTTCGTTTTCGCCCGACAACGCAGCCGAAGTTCTTGATTCTGAACTCGTTTCTGGTCCGAGTAGGAAGGTTGATGCATAGCCCTAGGGTAGTCGCTTGCCACCAGGACAGTAGAGCCAAGGTTACAAACTAACCGGCCGTGTCCCCACAGCCTTTCTCGACAGGACTTGCGCCACCGTCATGGGCGGAAGTTCCGAAAATTCTTAATTTAGTCCCCCCACCAGCTTCGACCTTCCAAACATTGGATCGGAATGAGGTCCTTCCTTAGTACTACAATGTCAGGACCAGTTCCGGGTGCAATTCCGATCCACATGTCCAATGGACAACGGGCTCCATGGGGAGTTGTTTCAAAGGTGAGACTGGCTTCAAGCCTCCGTTTAAAAACAATGAACACTTTCCATGAGATGGACGATCTGAACTCCCATCCAGCACAGGCAAGCTCATCGAAGGTTTCGCCAAGAATCTGAAGATAACCCAGCGACTGCTTTCCACTTCAACATGTCGGCCGCGCCTCGATACGACACCCTCCCCCAATACTCCTCCAAGGTTTTGGGGCGAGGAACTGCAGACTACGAGAGATGTCGACAGAACAACCCTTCTGCCGCGACACCCTCCCGGTACCCGCGAGAGATTCACGTCGTGGAGACACCCGAAGATGTGTCGGTGGCTCTCAGACGTGCTACCGAGCTGAATACCCATGTCGGAATCCGTTCTTCAGGCCACATCATGACTTTGCCCAGCCTACTTGAGGATGGCATTCTCATTGATACGGTAAACCTCAATCGGACCATCGGCTATGATCCAATTACCAAAGAAATCTGCTTCGGCCCCTCGTGTCGCGTGGAGGAGCTTGCTGCCAAACTTGGCGAAGTCGGCAGGTTCTTTCCCCACGGCCATGCCCCGACAGTAGGATCTGCCGGTTTCCTCCTCGCAGGAGGGCAGGGATGGTTTGTCCGTGGATGGGGCGCTACGAACCAGACGTGGATCTTGAAGATGGAAATCGTGGTTCCCGATGGCAGGACTGTCATCGCCAGCCCTACCGAAAATCGAGACCTTTTCTGGGCTGCCCGTGGCAGTGGCTTGGGTTTCTTCGGTGTCGTCACCCGCTTCTGGGGCCGGACCATGACGCCTTCGCTCATGTGGGAGCGCACCTTGAAGTTTGAGATCCGTGACGACAACTATATGGCACTCATGGGCTGGGCTATCGAGCGCGGCCGGGACACACCTAAGTACGGCACGGACCTGAATCTGACCATCGACTATCCTGAGAAATACGACCCAGCCTACACGACGGATGACGTCCCTCCCAATTCTAAGCTTCAAATGTCTCTGAACCTTCTCTGCTATACTGACACAATCCGGGAGGCGAAAACGCTCTTGAGTGCCTATGACAAGCTGTCACCCGAGTGTCAGGATGCGCTGCTGGAGATGAAGCCCGTTCAGAGACGCACCTTTGAGGAGGTGTTCTCCAGAAAGCGCCGCTTTATTGGCGATGGCAAAGAAGACCGATGGCAGATCAATAGCATCATGAATGACCCCGATGTTCCCCTCCCACAAGTAGGTCTGCACCCTGAAACCCATGCGGCCACTCTCACTGACGGAATTGGTTTCTAGCTCTTGGAAGCAATCAAGCCTGCCATGTTAGAGCTGCCCACTCGCACCTCATCCGTGTTCCTGTGCCATTGCGACATAGTTCCCGATGAGGAAGATGCAGCTTTGAGTTTGCCGCAGGACCTGTACATCTCAACCATTACTGGGTGGACAGATCCCAAGCTTGAACCTGCCATCTGCCAGCCAATGCGAGACCGATACAGGCGAGCGTTCTCAGTCGCCGTGGGCATGTACATCACTGAGCTCGACGTGAATTGTGACGATGCAAACGTGAGTCTACTTTCTTCGGCTACATCCCAGATACTCCGTCTAGGTCCCCTCGCTAACGTGAAAGTTTAGACCAAGGTAATGAGCGACACAGCGCTTGCCAAGTTCTTGGAAATTCGGAAGAAGTGGGATCCCAAAGGATTGTTCCCCAACTATAAAAAGTTTATTCAGGCACATGATAAGATTAGCAGAATGCAGAATAGGTCTATGCTATGAACCTGATGATGATGTATATATACCTAGTTCAGTGTCAGACATCAAAGCCGTTCGATCCAAATGTCAAGGTCAGTATACGGCCAACGCAGTCCGTAATCGAACCTATTCGCGCCAACAGTCGTATCCCGTCCCCCCTGTCTCGAAAGCTATAATTTGCCTTTCTAACACTCCAAATCTTGGCATTGCTCGCATGGTCCCATGACGTAGCAACTAAACGAGAAACAGAGGCAAATGTGATCGGTACTCCTCGCACTACATTCATTAAAGGAGTAAAGCAGAGGCGATGAAAAAAGCATACCGCAAGGGCCATATACTTCTTGTAGTCTTTATGCGACACATGGGTATTAAGCCTCGAAATTTGTTCGGGATATACGCTGCTGAGGTTCATTTTTGATGCTTGAGTCACTAAGAATATCATCCGGAGACCTGGTTGTTGAAAACCACTTTTCAAAAGGCTGTTTATTAGACTTTCTGAACGGACAAATTGACAGAGAACCTGAGCTTGAGCTGTCTAATTGCACTGCTAGGGTTCCGCGAAACCCATAGCCATCCAATTAGACCTAACCTTGTCCTTCACGGCCTCGGGATATGACGTCTCGAAATCCACGCTACTAAAGTTCGTGCGGCCCTCGTACTCCATGGGAAACAAACAGTCGGAAATTGCCTTCCCCCCTTTAGTCACATTTCCTCCTCCGTAAGACATATATGGAGTCATGGGGAAGCTTGGAACATCTTCAAAAATGTACTCATCCTGACCCGGTCGACACCTTGTGACCAGAGCCCAGATAATGTCATTGAAGTTGTAAATGTCGACACCATCGCCAACAAGCAGGATGCGGTTAACGAGCATGCAGGACTTATTGTTGAAAGCAATCTGCCCCAGCTTCTCACAGAACTCCTTAGAAGTCGTGTTAAGATGGTGCAACTTCTCAGTGTCGATTTTCAGAGCGCACCATGTTGCCATAGTCTCGAGAGGAGCGCATGCGTCTTGGACCGGAAGCCCGTGGTTTTTGCAAAGCGTCAGCAGCTCTGCAGACGCAAGCGATGCGGTGGTATGCTGGGATATGACATTCAACATTAGCGCGGCGTCTAGAGCTTTGTGGTGAGCGAGACATCTTACTGACTCATCCGTAATCCGACCCGGGACCGATACCGGCAGAATAGCCTCGTCTCGATATGTAATCGCGTTAACGTGAAACAGCGGATGCATATGTCTGTCTTCCTCGAAATGAAGACCAAGATAATCTTCAAACGGACCCTCCAGAGCCTTTTCCGTCAATGAAAATGTTCCCTCAAATACAATCTCGCTATTAGCCGGCACGAGGAGGTCGCTGAGCTCGCATTTCACAAGGTCCAACGGCTTTCCAACCAGTGCTCCTACATATTCACTCTCAGATACTCCTTCTGGTACAGGTAACGCGGCAACAAGGCTGGCTGCTGGGGGTACACCCATTGCCAAGGCCCAGGGGATCTCTTGTCTGCCCTCTTTCAACCACTTGTCGCGAATGATCGAGTTGTGCTGTCCGGAGCCAACCAGGCAGACGAGGCGTCTCTTGTCATGGACCATGCCGCGAAAAATCGACCAGTTTGTCCAAGATCCGTCAGGTGTTTGGAGAACATGAACGCCATAAGTCTGCAGGTACTTCCCCCCGTCGCCTTGGTGTAACTTTGGTGCTGGGAGTTTCTCCAGGTCAATATCGTCGCCGAAGATCTTGTTCTGTTTGCACAGAGCGGTCGACACGATATTGGGGGTCAAGGGGGGGCGACCCTTTCCAGATTGCGTCCTCTCGAGGATTGATTTCCAGCTTGAGTCGACTGGTAAGCCAAGATTTCTAGCGATGCGGCCGTACTTTTCCTTCTCACTCTTCCGTAGGCTCGCAGCATTTCCGAACATCCTCCACAGGCCGTTTCGGGCTCCCTTCACATTGTTAAAGAGAGGCGCTTTGCCACGCACCTCGCTTACTCTCCTGACGATTGATCCCACTTCTAGGTGCGGATCAACTTCTTGCTCGATCTCTGCCAGGTCCCCGTCTTTGCGAAGGACGTTAAGAAAAGTACGAAAGTCGAGCTGCGCAGCGGTCGCGTCTTCCAAGGCGTTTTGCGTGCTTTGATTGTGCATACTTTGTATCGATTGGTGTAAATGAAGAGTTGCTCGGCAAGCTGATTGTATTCGTGGGGGTGCCCGGTAAGCCAGGAGAGTCATCATGATCAGTTACACTTGTTTGAAGAAATCAACAAGTTTGCATTTAACTCTAGCGTTACTTTTTGGGAGTTGTCACTATTTACCCCTTGTCGCCGTTGTTATTGGACACAGACCTATCGGAACCCATTCCGTAGCGTGGGGATTACAACGACAACACCACTCAAAGACAACCAATATTCCGACCACACCAAGCCTCAAAATGGCTACTCTTGCTAACGGAACGGAACGGGAACTCGCCATGGTACCGACTCACCGGAAGGTGTGCAACCCCTTTACCTTTTCCAGACTACTGTAATGCGCCGGCCGTTCTACCTTTCATGGCGACGTACCTAGACCCAACGGTGTCCGCACGGAGGGACGAGGACTTTTATGGCTATTGCATCAATCAATGTGTTTGAGACCCTACCATTTTCCGATCGTCTTTGCCTCTTTCCTGTTCTCACAATTCACACCAGGTGCGCCAATCGGTTCTGAGGTGTACGCTGACGAAGCTGTTCACGGCTTCACAGCTCACCATGTTGCGACGGCGTTATGGAAAGTTGTTCCCTAGTACAACATGTCGTTCTGGACCCAGTCAGTCACCTGCCTCGTTTTTACACCATACGAAGACCTTCCTTCTACAAAGCAGGAGCTTTTCTTCACAAACAAGCTCTCGGTCCACTTCGTCCAATCAAAACAACGAGCCCAACGAGAAGCAAAAGCATGCAGTCATATCCCGGATGGCCCCTCGATCTAAGAGAATTGTCGTTGGCATTACCGGTGCCTCAGGGGCAGTTTACGCCATTCGCATACTTTCCATCCTCCGCGAGATTGGCATAGAAACCCATTTGGTTATGAGCAAGTGGGCAATGGCAACTTTGAAGTACGAGACCCCAATGACTGAGACCGAGATCCGGAGCATGGCCTACAGATCCTACACAGCGAAAGATTTATCGGCACCAATTGCATCAGGCTCTTTCCAGCATGATGGAATGATTGTCGTACCGTGCAGCGTGAAGACATTGGCCGCCATCCGTTCTGGTTTCTGCGACGACCTCATATCACGCGCTGCTGATGTTAGTCTCAAGGAAGGCCGTCGACTTATGCTCGTTGTACGGGAGACACCGCTAAATGACATTCATCTTGACAATATGTCGTTTCTACGACGAGCCGGTGCCGTCATCTTCCCGCCCGTACCCGCTTTTTATACGCGGCCACGAACACTCGAGGACTTGGTCAATCAAAGTGCTGGGAGAATGCTGGACTCAATGGGTATATTTACAGACGGTTTTGGACGGTGGGAAGGGTTCAGAAAGGATTGAGCTGACTGAAACACGGTGAGCTTCAAGGCCACGTAACACCGCCGCTATTGGTGGAAGGTCGAGTGGGATAATGAATTTTACCACCACCTATAACCACATCTTCCTCCCACCATGCCCACTGAACGAAAGGTCCAGGCAAAAGTAGCCGTAAGTCATCACATGATAGAGGACAGTGACCCAAGGTACCGTCTCAAGTGCTGGAAGAAACGCTGAAAAAGGCAGCCGGATTTGGGGTATACTAGGAGTGAGCCTTATATCTGGCGGCCGAGCTGTGCCATCACTCCCAGGAGATCCAAAATCTCCGTTGTGGAAGACTCCACCTCTTGATCTGGTTTTGATCCATGGTGTTCTCAAAGGAGTTGTTTGATGTAGTGCCACAACACCGAATTTCACAGAGCCTTCCCTGAAGATCACGATGTTCTGCTTCGGAAACTAGTCAAGAAGACCGCTGGCCGGCAATTCCAGTTTATGGACTGAGAAGAGTCCGCCAGCGTGTCCACAGATGGCGGAGAACTGTGTCGCTCGAAGTAAACAGTCAGTCAAAACAGCAGCGCACAAGCAGATTATGAGAAGTATTGATGGTTCTAGGACTGCTTAAAGTAGATTATCGACATCTCAGTATTTTATTTAGTGATCTGCCGTGGTGTTGGGCGCAGATTGAGGCTGGGTTTTGAGAAATTGCGAAAGGTCCAGTGAGGGCATATTACCGGCGAATCGCGAAAATGACACTATAAACCAGGGTACAAGCCTAAGCGATTGATGCTTCAACTGAAAGACATGCAATCTTCTCGCGAGCCTTTCAGTGCTTTGATTGATAAAGCTACTATATTAGGGATGTGTAACCCTCACACCTTGCGAACCTTGAACTCAAACATATCATTTGAACTCACAGCATCTTTATCGCGAAGCTTAGCGGCAGCCTCAAGGCCTGAAATAGGAAGACGATATTCCAATTTCTCTGTAGATGCCTGCTCTGCTCCACCTGGAAACGGGTGGGGATAAGGCAAGTACTTTGGCATCAGACCCAACTGATCCAGTGCGGTGGCCTGGTCCCACGCGATGTGTTCATGATACAACCGGTCGCCACGGATATTAACCACGGCAGTGAAGGGGATTTCAAGCTTGCGGCCCGTGGCAGGAATACCGGGGAGGCTATTCCGACAGTCAAAATTAGGGCAAGCCCGGCGTGAAGGATTCCAGGAACCAGAACTTACAGCCAATCTATCTCGGCGTCATGCGTGCATTTGAAGATGAACTCGTCAATGACTCGATCAATTCCAATTGATCTGCTGATCAACTCTGTTTTTGTGTCACCTGGGTTTTGGAAGATGAAATGGTCACGATAGAATGCTGTCAGTTTCTCGCGTCCGATTCCGCCAGTGAGCTGGCAACTTTTCTCAGTTTCAACTCTCGTAGCATAGCAGGGTAGGCAATACATACCGTCGGGATGTGGTTCACATAAGGCTCCTGTACCATTGTGGCCATGGTGCACTCCACAGAACGATTCTCAAACTCGTAGTATACGTGCTCGTCCCAGATGGCTTCCAGATCAAAGTAAGGTCCATCCATAATCTTCTTAAGAAAGGTCAAGTTCCGGGTGTGTGAGACGGATTCTGATGGGTATTCGAACTGGCTCTGGAACGGAGTTGCAAAAAGGAAGGACTGAGCAGCTGGGTAATCATAGACCGTTAGGTCTTTAGAGCGCTCTAACAGCCTTGACGCTTTGCCAGCGAGATGTTGAATCTGTGGAATAGAAGCGGATACCAACGCCGTCTCCCTATCCGCTAGATCGCCGTAAATGACCGCACCAACAATCTCCAGGAAGGACGTGAGACCGAAGGCAACTCTATTCCAGAGGCTGGGTGCATATGCTAATCGCCGCCGTCATCCAAAGTAAGCAAAAAGGAGCACTCGGGAAGAACAAGAAAGGTCCTGCTATGTCTCTTACCGATTAGACCGACTGTACACTTGGGTTCAGTCGTCTTGCTCTTGCCGAGCTTCGCCAGAGCTAGTTGGACTGGATTCCCTGGACCAGCGAATGCCGCCTCGGTAATCTCGACAACAGTATAACCCTCTTCACCCCATTTCATCAACGGCGATGGGACGCCATTATTAATGGCAAGGGTCGAGGCGTCGGCCACACCACTTTGAGACACGAGAACTATGAGCCCAGGGCCGGATCCCTTCCTCGAAAGAGGCTCCAAGATTGTGAGACCCTTGTCGAATTGCTGGAGGCGGGTTTCCGGTAGAAACGGCAGGGCGTCGTATTTGCTATTCATTTTGATGTAGTTAAAACCTCTTCGCGGGCCAGAATCTAGTGTAACTTCTTTGGGGTAATTTTCTTGGAATTGAATTTCTTGAATCCAAAGTATAAATGCTCGTCCTGTTCTTGGGCTCGCGCGCTGACAGCAATAATACATGAGGGGTCCCGAAGTGGCACGGAACATGAACCGGATGTGATGGCTGCAGTCCGTACACGCGGCGAATCGAATGCCAGGAGTCCCAGGACATCAAGTGTCACTGCGTTGGGTACATGGCCCCATTGGGGAAGCCTGGGCCGATGCGGGGTGGTAGTCAAGAGGCCGGAAAGTGGGGATACGGAACTGTCCCGGAATCGGAACGACCAGTGGGAAGTCTCAGCTACATCTACGAATAGTCCGTGACCTGCCCAAGCGCATCCTGGTCTTACCCCACGCTGCCAAGGGGTCGCATACCTGTACGGCCAAGCTCAAGGCCATCGGCGACCGCGTAGGTTAGTCGGCGCAAATTATTATATCGTGAATGTATCCTTTCTATTGTTGGGCTTCTCGTGTTCTTGAATACCCCTGGTAGTCAGCCATTGACAATAGCTGCAAAAAATGGCCTCTCGACATCCTGCAGAGTGCTGCACAGTCGGCTTCAAGCATGAGTAGGTTCTGCCATCTTTGAGTTGTCCTCAGGGACCTGAAGAATCCCCAGTCCGATTCACCCATTTTAACTAATCCTGTCGGCTTGTGTAGAGGCGAGCCTCAAGGATTGATGATCAAGGTCGCCGGGAGATGGAATGCCTATGTTGCTACACCCTCGGGAACTTGGCGACGGAGTGAAGTTGCGCTCCGCTACCTCCCAGACATAATGGGGATTTGCGCCAACAGCAAGCTCATGGCCGATCAGTTTGCAGCTAATGGATATGTCTGCATGGTCCTCGACATCTTCAATGGAGATCAGATTGGGCTCAATAATCTTGACAAGACGAACATTTTACAATGGGTCCGCCAAGGATCGGACGGCAGTAACCCACACACCACTGAGGCTATTGATCCAATCGTGGTTGAAGCAATCAAGACCCTGAAAGAACACTTTGGTGCAAAAAAGGTCGGCTCGCTGGGATATTGTTTTGGGGCCAAGGTGAGCCACGCACAGTCGACGCTTTTGGTTCAAGCACCCGATACCTGATCTCCTTGTTGATGCATTGACCATGAATAGTACACTGTTCGACACTTCAAACACGGCATTGACGTGGGATACCTCGCACATCCGAGTTTTGTTATGGAGGAAGAGCTTGCTGCCATCACGGGGCCACTATCCATCGCTGCCGCCGATGTCGACCCGATATTCCCGGATGAGAATCGACACAAGTCGGAGGACATACTCCGAAAGACCGGCCAACCCTTTCAGATTTACTTGTACTCCAACGTCTCGCATGGATTCTCCGTGCGCGGTGACCTTTCGAAGCGAGACGAGCGGTTCGCGAAGGACCAGGCCTTCAGGCAGGCTGTAGCATGGTTCAACGAGTATCTGTAGTACTGCAAATAGAGTCACCATTAGGCTATCGTCATGTCGCAGCCAGAGGGCTGCTTGTTCAATGGACACAGAGCCACGGTTATTCGCACCGCCAGGCATTATCCGTACATCTACGGCATACCTGGGGCATTATCATTACGCTACATGGCGGCGTGACTGATGAGTTCGCAGGACGTAAGGTTATGCTAGAGCGTTGTCAACAACGAGTATTCGTGCCTTAAGGCCGCCTGCCAAGCTTGCCTGTGCGAACCAAACCATGGCATCGCTGCAGTACTCGTTAGAAGTCTTACTAGAAAGAGCACTCGAAGCCCACAACAGCGACCCAAGAAGTTGATGGCCTGCTAGTCCTAACTGCAGCGGGACCGGAGGTGCTGCCATGGGTGGTTTGATGATCCTGGGTCTAGGTATCTGGGGACGTTGGGCCTAAGATGGTCATTGGCCCACAAACTAGCCGAACTACGGTCGGTCCAATATTCGTACTGCCCAGTAAGTTATGAACCCCTGCCAATCCAAGACCCCATCATTGTCAAACAGGGAAGCGGGGAAGATGAACCTACTCCGCATCCCAGGCTACACCTCCGTCGTGCCGGCATGTCGAAGCTACATAACGCCTCTACATGTAATCCGTAGTCCAAGCGCCTTGCAACAGGCTTTAGTAGCGCGCGACGTGGCTGTACGGAGTAATTCGGCATGGATGCCCACACGTTTGCGAGGCTGGGTGGGGAAAAGTTGGAAACGTCCAGCGAAAGCTTGATAAGCCCAAGCCCACGCCCCAGGACGGCCTTCATCCCCATTTAACGATACCATTTTGCCGCGGTTTAACGCTTCTCCCAATCGTTGGTTAATTTCTTGCAACGGTACCGAGCAATACATCGCCAACAGACGTGCACTCGGTTATTAGTCTCCATAAGGCTGCAGCTGCTTCACGCTGGCTTTCTCGATCAAATGTTCGAGTCCGTCGGAAGTGAATCGCAAGCAAATGCCATGCGCGGAGAGAAGCGCCAGATCGCACCAGCTGCGAATGAGCCATGCAAGAGGCGTGCTCCATATGCCCCGAGGGCTTGCGACGCCTGTCGCAGGCGCAAGGGGCGCTGTGACGGACGGAAGCCCTGCGAGTACTGCCTTGGGCGCTCAATGGAGTGCTACTATTCCCTCAATCTCGACGTAAGTCGACCCGGCCTGGCGGTGCCGGATTCCGACAAAACCTTGCCCTACCAAGCACGCAAAGACTTCACATGGACTCCGGAGTATGGCATGACTACCCCAGACCGTTGTTCGTGGCAGTGTTAACGGGAACTACTCGGTAGGTCAATCACGTCGTTGGGCGGACTCGTGGCGTCGATGCAAATGCAATTGGACGCCCTGACGGCCCATACCAAAGCATCGGAACTTGGAGGGCCTGTCCCGCCGCCGACAACCAAGAATCAGGCGTCAAACGACAGTAATGTCTCTACCACTGTCGCCAAAACGCCCGTGGCGACACCCCTGGCAAAGTCCTATTCGAGACATGCAGCACAACGTTTCTACGGGCCAACTAGTCCAGACTATAGTATAATTGCCGCCCAGATCAGGATTGAAGGAGGCAGGATGCCTAGCACGAGGCCCGACTGGCAAAAGGTCCCTGCCTTCGATGACGGCCAGACAGACGATGAGGATGCCGGGATTGACCCAGAAGTCGAAAACTCGACCGTGTCCCGCCAGTCCGCGAGGCAGCAGTTACGAAGAGGGCTATGGCAGTTCCTGAACCTTCTTTCCAAGAGAGAGGCTGTGCGTCTCTTGCGGGTTTACCATGAAGTAATCGGGGAGCTGCATCCGATTTGCGACATCGAGAGCCTGGTAGAGCAGCTGGAATTTCTGTACAGCTCGGGGAATGACGACCACACGTCTGGCGGAGGGCCAGAATCGCCAGCTTTGGAGGACAATATGTTGATTCTGAACTTGGCACTAGCAATTGCGCTCCGTGCTGGATCTGCGTCCGAATCCTCCGTCGAGAGAACCCTGTACAACGCGTGCCGAGACATCGTCAATGCCATGCTGGAAAGCACAGCAACAAGCACCAAACATGTGGTAATTGCTCTGTTAGTGGTGAGTATATTTTGGCTTCATTCTAGCTTTGCGGGCGTGGTACTAATAGCGATCTTAGGGAATCTACCATTTCTTCAGGTGTAGCCTTCGTCTTGCGTGGCGCATGTGTGGGTTGGCTGGGCGCATGGCGATGGAACTCGGATTACACAGCCGCGATGGTGCCCAGCATTATCTGAAAGACGATCGACAGCGTGCGGAAGTTGCTACAATAACATGCAGCCTTGTTGTTTTGGATCGTCAATGGAGCGCCGCTGCCGGTCTTCCCGACAATTTTCAGGGGACTGATTTTGACATGGCTCGCGCATCCTTGGTACGGCGTGATGGGTAAACTGTCCTCATTCAAGTTCCTCCCTGGCTGACATTTATGCTTTTAGGCACACACGCCATATCTGAAGGCAATGATGGCATTTACGCTTATGAGCCACAAGTTCAACGAGCCCATCGCGAGGGTAGCAGGAGGGGGCACTTGCCAAGACGAGGACGCGCTTGAGATCACAAACTTTCAGGTCGAACAGTGGAGGAAACGGGCATTGGAGAAACACAACTTCACGCATCCAGAGACGTGGGAATCAACACCCCCCACAGGCTTCTACCCATGGACCACCTTGCTCTACCTCCGTGCCAATGCCGTCCGCGGGATACTCTTACGGCCCCTTTTTCTCAGCAACTCGAACCGGCTAGCAACGAAGCAGGTCAAGCCTGGACTAGAGATTGTGTCCGACTCTATCAACATACTGTCCATCTTACATAGGCGCACCGATATCTATAAGAAGCATCACCCTCATTTCCAGCACTTCCTTGCTTCGTCCTGTGCGCTCCTATTCCTTATAGTAGCGTACACGGAGCAAAATCGAGTCAGCATCCCCTCTGACGCCCTGGCGGACTACTTGGAGTCCGTAAGGCGAAATTTCAAGATGGCCTTGAGTCTCTCGGCTGCTTACAACAAGTCCTCCCGCGCATCGCACAAGCTTTGGAAACGAACCATCTCGGTGGCAGAATATCTTCTCCGCCAGGATATTCTGTCGCGTGAGGACGTTTCAGGCGATGCTGTTTCTGGTGCAACAGCTACGCACCAGACTGCTCTCATGTGTGGTTCCAAGAAGGCTGAGATGTCGACGACGGCTGGAGATCGGCAGCAGACTACTACCTTTCCCAACTTTGATGGTAACGACTTCACGTTTTTCGATATGCCCGGTCCTGGCATGGCTGGTGCAGCTAACCTCCTACCCGGTTTTGCTCTTCCTGGCTCGGAAGATAATGCGGGTCCTGACTTCCTAGATCCTCTCATGCTCAAGTGGCCGATAAATACCGCCAGCATGTTTTTCTCGGACGGCGGCTTTTAGATTCTGTTTCCCTTTTTTATGGGCCTATGGGATCGAGGCGGCCTTACCTCTTTCCAGGCGCTCTCTTTCAATCACTTCAATATTTTCGCAAATACTTAGGAGTCTCCTCGGCGACATGCTGTCCGGTGTCTAGAGCCTCAGCACTCCGCAGAAGTCGAGCGCATTGTGCGATCATTATTCGCAGCGAGGCTCGAGAGTGCCGGGGTCGAACTTGTGAAGTCCTTGTGGAAGCATATGCGACTGATGGGGATAGTGCTCGTGGTTGAGAAATCCTTCAATAGCACCGAAGTGTAGTAAATTTGATCTTTTTCAGTGTCGCCGACCAAACAGCGGAGTTGAAGAGTATCAAGATCCCCGACAAGCCTAATGGAAATAATCTACAAAGTAAGGCGTCCAATATCGGTAGCGCCTGGCGGTGGATTGAAGAGGCGCACAGCACCAGCAATGCGGCATGTCCTTGGCCGAACCAAGCATTCGGCTGCCGAGAGTTACTTTCGTTTCTTCGAGTGATGGGTGCTTGGGGTGTCACTGCTCGACCCTTCCGCTGCTGCCTCCCCACCAACTTCTTCGGCATCCTTTGTCCACCATGGCTTCTGGTACCAATCCCGTACAGTGCTGTGTCTACGGACTTGCAGCATCTCCGTATCTCGGGGTGCTACCAGCAGCCAATCATAGACCTGCTGCCGTTTTCCAGAGGGTTAAATATTAACTGCCGTCAAGAACGAGGATGTTAGTGGAACAAAAGCTTGTGATTGGGGAAGTGGCCGAAAATGCACTTGATGCTCGTGGTACCCAGCAGGCAGCACTTCATAGGTATCTGTCAGAAGAACGGCCCCGGCAGCGGCTCAGGTAAGGACAACGCCGGTGCCTCGATCCACGGCCCCATGGAAAAGGTGCCATTCATCGTCTCCGGCCTGGCGGTCGGCTTCACTCTGTTCGGCGCTCTGCTTCTGTAGATTTCTTGACTGGGGATTTGTTTGGGGCGACTTGTCTGTTTTGGTTTTTTTAGAGTTCCGCGCGCGAAAGGAACCGTTGTAGGGCTTTTGGCCCATGTTTATACTTGCATTGTTGCGCTTAAAGGCATTTTCAGATGGCCGTTTATGCCTCCTCGTAGTATCACTGATGCCTGCGATTTATGAGGCGGGCATCCTAGTCTTGCTAGAGAACGGGTTCAATAATGACCTAGGTTGTTTTGTCTCCGTTAACAAACTTTCCGCTGTCGTATCCAATCAAAATTTATCTAATCACTCATTGATCCAACTTAGTCATCTTCCGGGCCCGCGGCCAATACATGAACATTGTCTAGCCGATGGGTGCGAGGCTGGACCACTCGACGTTTTGGCATGGCGCTGGATTCTCCTAATGTCATGTATCGGGCTATCTAAGCGTAAGCTTCAGGGCAGCAATGTAGTCTTACCAACAGCTGGACATTGCTGGCAGGTCTTGCCCAAAATTAGAACTGGGAATCCAGGCCCAGATTGGCAGGCGTGGCCGCAGGCCCTGAGTGGGCGTATATTTAGCAAGTTGGCTCCGGCCTCAAACTTAGACCTACAATGCAATTTTTCTGCGAATTCTGACGAACCTTCTTTTGACATTGTCAATGTCATCAAAGCATCGAATAATGTAGCTCAAGGCTTGCACTTGTCAGGCTGACAGATGTTCGGGCAGGGCCAATATGAGCTGCCGAAACCTATCAGAGTGGTGGCGGTCTAGTGCATTAATAAACTCTAAGCGAGCCAGGGTTTATACTCGTAATTGATGAGTTAAAATGCTCGGCACGCTCAGCAGTCCCATTGTTCTTCATCTGCTAATTTGGAGCGGGCTTGGACCACGGCGTGTTGCGACAACACTGGTTGTCAGGTCCACAAATTGTCCTAACGTAGGTCCACCCATGAGATATTACCTCTTCATCGTTTTGCCCAGTGGCTCGTTTCCCATCCGCACGTTTGGTGCCCCATTCCTCATCGAGCGGGGACAATGAACGAGCTTGGCTCCAGACGTTGCAGACTCCGGCCTATTCTCGTTTGGTATCCCGGTCCTGACTGATCAAATCTCGGCCATTTCCACCGCTACCACGATTTGCGCAATGTCCTGCGTTGCATCTGCACAGCGGAGTCCCTTTCTGCTTCTCTAGAGACTACGAAATGGGGCCGCCCGCGGAGCAGCCGCGCCATCATGCCTCGGGTCACCACAGAGAGGACGTGCGATTCAGGGCTTGTCGGCCAGCATTCTTCTTTCGGACCATCAGGGTCGGTGGGAGCATAATATCAACCTAGCCGCCATTCACATGTTATATATAGATGTTTAACAGCCGTTTAACCCGCTTAGTCGACTTACTCGTACATCGTTAACTTAAAAGTGAGAGGAGAATATTAACTTACGAGTACGTGACGCCCACTTAACGTCCCCTACCCTGCAGCCAAGAACAGGGGCGGAAAACTACGGCTTCTTGGCACTGAAGGTACTTCGTCCCCGCCCGACCCTTCGCCAAGTAGTTGGAATTTATTAGGCGCGGCACTCAGCCAGCCCGTATCCGTAGAGGAAATGGCCAAGTCCAAAATGCGTCTTGGGGGTGGCGACAGGAGGTGAATGGATTGCTATTAAACCGAGAGGGCTCCTGTCTCGTTCCCGTTTCTCCTCTCCTCTTCTGTCATTAATTCTGACGCTTTGTCAACCTCAGAGAACGGCCCTACTTACCCGCCCGCAAACGGTTCGTTTGCCACTGAAATTCTCTGTTTCTAACGTTTTCATACTCTTTGAACATCTGAACGGCTGGCTTTCAAATCATTCCGAGAATCCAACCTCAGAGCAATCATCATGCGCCTCCACGTCCTTTCCCTCGCGATTGCAGCCTCTGTTGCGGCGAACAAACTCGTGGCAGAACGAGATGTTGTCCCTCGCGCAACTGACTCTGGTGACTGCTTGGAAGACATTCTCCAACTGCTATACGCTACAACTACCGTGCCGCCTGAGCTCGCGTTGGTCACCGGCAGTTGCTTGCCACCGAACTTGGCCAAGGCCTATACCGGCTACAGCTCTCAAATTGTATCCTGGTATTCAGAACTCAGCGATGAGATCAGCGACTGCCCGGCATATCCATCTACAGTACCCCCGATGGAATCGAAACAAATATTTCCCACCTGCACAGGCGACGACAAGGCCGGCGCTACTGTCGCCACCCCGACAACCACATCTGGCAAGGCGAAGGCGACGGGTACCGATGTTACTACAACGAACGAGCCTTCTCAGTCGACGAATACCTCAGGTTTTGTAGCATCCGGTACTAGCATGCCGTCTCAGTCGACGAACGCTGCTGCTCATCAACCGGCATTATTATTGCTGCTGCTGCGGTGGCCGGACTCGCCCTGGCTGCGTTTTAATGGGGGGGGGGCACGGTGATCATGGCGAATGTGGTCAACATAGCGAATTCCAGCGACGATTCAGGGAAGAAAGGGTGCCCGTAGGCGTATAAATTCTAAAGCGTGCTCCGTATAAGGCTTATGGGGAAGTTGTCCCTTATATACATAGAATTGTGTCTGGACCCCCTTGCATAGCCTCTGTCGTGGGGTGTGTCTGTGTTGGATAGACTAGTTGACTTAGGCAGCCCTTGGCCGAGGAAAAGGAAGTCCTGGGGGGCAGTGGCTAGCTGACTAGCTAGCTGACTGGATAGCTGACTAGATATCTGATCTAATGACTAGATAAGTCATGCGCTGATCTATTAGTCGGGCTACTAATCCCTGGAAAAAGCAAGGAAAAGGCCGGCTAGGCACGGAGGCAACTAGAGGATAAAGAGGGTAGGCTTTCACTTACAAGGATGAGAAAAACAAGACTGAGGCATCATTTTGATCACTGAGGCATCATTTTGATCAATGAATTGGAATTCAACCGCTATTTTGACCGATGAATTTGACCCCTAAATTTACCCCTATTTTATATATGATTTGGAACCGCATAACGCGACAGTCTGTCTTCCCTGTCAAAGTAGTAGAGTACTTCACGGTATTACTTAGGAGAAACAGAAGAGAAGGGCTTACACGGAATTTATTCAAACGGTCGTAGTCAGCCTAGTTTTTCTCATAACAATCATCCCCTAGGGACGTGTATTTTGATAAATAAAATAGAGCGTACCCTGTCAATAGTAGTAGGGTCGCGGGAACGTGTGAAGTCCTTCACCGCCCAATCCGAATTTGAACCAGCTGCCCGTGCCTTTGTGAATCATGTGACCTGAACGGTCTTGTCAGTTTGCCTGTCCTCCTTTGTTCGAATAAGAGGGAGTATAGTCATTCATACCCGCCAAGAATCCCATCGAGTCCACGCCGCCCGCCTTCTCCGCTTGGTCCAGGGAATTTAGCATTTGGTCGAGGACATGCCGCACCACCTTTTTTACGTCGTTGCATGGATCGCCGTTTGGCGCCGTTGGTCCGACCCAGTCCAGGAACCCGACGAGCAGACTCAACTGCTGGATCACGCTGGACCGACGCGACATGAACGTGCCCGACCCGCGCAGCAGCTCGAGGCAAAGGACGCCGCCCGCAGGCGCCGCATACCCCATGACGAGCCACTTAAAGTCGCCGTGCAGCCCGCTCATGCGGTCCTTGTTCGTCCAGAACACAAGCGTCAGCGAGAAGAGCTCCAGGCTAATGTCAGGAGGCGCAGGCTCGGCCGGGTGCTCGGCCGGTCGAGTAGGCGCTCAATGAAGAAGAGATTCTGCAGGTGCTCGAGGTGGGCGAGTAGTTTGGCAAAGAGGGTGTGCCCATCGATGGATCGGCTCGCCACATCCTCCTGCCGGAACACAAGACACGGCGGGTATTAGGACACCAGTTTCATCTGCTGCTCTCTCAAGCCCCTGTTATCGTTAGCTTAGATCGTCCCGAGGTCGACGTACTCACATGAGCGTTTCCGTACTACAGTGCCCAACGGCCTGCAAAGCAATGTCCAGGATAGAATCTCGTACAAACGCAATCATGGCTCGGGCGCGCTGTAACGTGGTGGCGTAAATACGGCCGCGTGTGTTCCGCCCATTCTCGTCAACCAGGTCCTCGCTCCACGGCGTGAGCCCGAGCAGCAAGTCGTCTGGAAGGTCGAGCGGCAGCGGCGTGGAAAGGAATTGGCGGGCAAGGTGCAGCGGTCGACCAGTAAACGTCGACATGATCTTGTCCGAGACGATGACCTTTTCACAGAGCCGTCGTTTGATCTGCGTGCAAATGGACCGGTCTCGCGGACCTCCAGAGGATGCGTGTAGAGAGAGGAACGTGGCCAAACTGATGAATTCAGCATGTAGTCGCCAATGCTGCGGGCCTGGCAAGTCAGCCACGTTCGTGAGGATGACGAAAGTCTCACTGCTGTCGCCGGTGACAATGGATTCGAAGATGCTCTGCCTACACAACAGGTGCTGGAGCAGAGTATTGGCGCTGGCCATGTTTCTCGTAACTTCGATGTAGCCCCAGGAGCAGTCCTTGTACTTGCAGAGATATTTTCTGGCTTCGTCAGAGGTGATTTGCTCGCCGACTGACAGCGGCTGATGAGATGCTCCCGCGCCCAGTGCCCACGAGGTGAACAGTATACCGGGGCCTTCCCAGCACATATTCGGACCAGAGAAGCCCTCGAACCACTCGCGCGGGTCGGTGTAGTCTTCTCTCAGCGCGTTGGAGCTGTTATGAGAGAGCGTCAAGGCCATGTTGGTCAGGGCCTGCTGCGTCCGCTCTCTGAGCTGGACCCCAAATGTGCTCCAGAGGCCGTCTATGAGCCACCCAGTTGCTATTAGACACCTACCTTCGTTGGGGTTGATGCTTCTCTTGAACAAGATGCGGCAGCTCCCCTCGCTGGGAATCTGTCGTCTTTGCGCTGGCCCAGAACATGGCGGCGTCATCAGCGGCCGCGTGCTTCAGGGACTCGGCGGTGGTGGTCTCGACGTGCTCGGCGAGATTATCGTAGCCGATATGACGATGCTCAAGGAGACAAGGACCGGGGAGTTTAGGCACCGTTCCGCAGCTTAACGCCACTGGCTACGGCCACCCCATTCCGGACACTCGTCGAGGAAGGTGGCTTGTTTGATACAGATGGCTTGTACGGGGATCGTGTACCTTGATAGGTCGTCCCCATCAGTTAATCCCACCACGTAAAGTAAGTACAAAAGTTCGTTTGTCATAATGAGCATTGTCAACCATGCTTCTGACTCAAGTTGTCAGCCAACTCACCTTGATGGTGGATGTTTGGTACGTCGGAGAGCATAGCCATCGCCAGAAAGACTATCTGTTCATTGGCCGTCATGTTGACCAACACGACGCCCAGCAGTCCTATAATGTTGTCGCCGAAGAGCCTATCTGCCCAAGCCGGCGTCAAAAGCTCCAGATCTTGTTGGTCGTGATATAGAGCCATGGACTAGGACGGTGGTGGGAGAACGACCGCTATTGTATTGAATGGGGCGTCGGGGCATTATGCTAACTCCTGGCGAGCAAAGGGCTAGACGTGGCTGAAAGGCTTTGTCTGTCCGCTGCGTGAGGGATTTTTCTTTGGTTGGTTCCATCCGGGTAAGGAAAGAGTATTTCTATTTTTAGAGATAAAAAAATCTATTTGCAGAGAAGACTTTACTGCTCAGTATGGCCCCTCGCAAGCGCACGTAAGGCGGTCCGAGTCCCAGTTTGTGATTTGTGCGTGGGGCCCCGATCGCACGGCGCAAACCCGTTCAGCTGGGGTACATTAAGCTGGGCTTCTTTGGAAGGTATCCGCGTAGCATCATCCCCCAATGTCCTTGCCATGTTCCACGAAGCGAGGCAACGAAGGATGGAGCCACGGTTCCTGCTCATGGGGGATTTGTTGTCCACCAAAGATATGTGCCATGGCGCGGCTTGTCTCTGGCATCAAATCCGGCCGCAGCTTCCAGGAGTGAGCCAGCCTGGTGCAGGGTCTACGAACTGTTGTGGCCAATATTCGAGGCTTTCATCCTATTATGAATAGGAACAGCTGAAAGTTACGGCGTTCCGCAGCAGATGAATGCTCCCGTGTCTGCGATTAAAGAGGGTTAAAGGGCAACTATTGGTAGCCCAGCTGCGTGAGTATACGAAATTACCCGATGCCAACAGAAGACTGTTGTTATGGGTGTAAGTAAAGATACCCGCTTGTAAAAGTTGGCGCTATCGTTGATTGTCACATTGATTAATTGAATCAATTATAGGGAGTATACGTATCTATTTTGCCAATGCCGCTGACGATGTTGCTGCTGCTGGTGCTGCCGTTGGTGCCGTTGACGATGCTGCTGGTGGTGTCGCTGCTAAAGCTGCTAATGATGCTGTTGTTGAAGATGTCGTGCTTGAGGCCCTGATCCACGACGCCTTCCAAATTAACTCAGGACAATGCAAGAGTACATTTGGCTGGCACATTTGGTGGGGCGATTCCCTTGTACCGTCCACCCTGGTCCGATCTTTGCATACCGCCTGCCCGTCGCTCGTCAGGCTCTGCGGGAGGGGCATTATAGCAGCAATTGACGATCGTAATCGTAACCGCTGTGTAGCTGCCTTTCGACGACGAAGCTATCACGACCGACAAGAAGATTCGTTACTTATTGCCTTATTCCGAACGACCCGTAAGAAAGCCAATATCGCAATAGCGGTCCGAAGCTCATCATTATCGTCATTCTCAACAATAATACGGTTTAGTAGCCCGCCGTCAATAGCGCTGATAGCTTGCATCGCGGTCATGATATAACGCAGGTTGAACGAAATTGACTCAACATAGGCTGTACGAGTTTCGTACGGTCGCGTAGACCCTACGACTTTGATTTAACCTTTTGGGCAGGAAAGCTGCCTTTTCTTGGCAACTATCCCTAATATAGGCAACTTGGCGGCCCCGGCTAGCTAGGTACATTAAATATAGGGGTGGACGGCGGATTGTGCGTAGTGGAGTTTGCATTCCCTTATTTGCATTGAAAATCCCTACTAATTTGAGAAAGGCGGCGAAATTATACACGGAATTGTGTCTTGCACCAACCTGAACGACTTTGGAAGGCGTCGTGGATCAGGGCCTGAAAGGTACTATTAATAATAATACGTGTTCGTAATGCGTCGCTACGGTTAACTAACGGCTAAATGCTAGTTAGTTAACGCTGGAATCACCTTTTGTATAATAGTGCTCAGCGGGAAGAAGCCAAACTCAAAAACAGTCCCAGAAAGAGTCAAAGCTGGAAGCTGCTGCTCACCCACTTGTGTAGTCTCCCAAGTCACCTTGTATACAGCTTTGCTTTACAAGTATTATTAATACGTACGGAAGCTTTGAGGAGAGACTCAAGGACCCATGCACGTGCACGGACGGAAAATGGCGCAGTCACTGGGCGCGTCACAAGGCATCAAGTTTCTATTGGCTGGCAAACATCTTCACCTCCATACAGGAGGACAAAATTTCGGGCTGTCTGCATGAACAATTTCTTCATCATCTGAACCTCTTGGCTCCATTGTGCGATTGCTTGCTCCGTGGACATGGACCCCCCTAACGACTGGGCGAGTCAAGATGACGACGACGATGCCGAGGCCGATGTCTGCCTTGCTCCGTCGCATGAGCCAGCGACACTGGCAGTCTACACCACCATCCACCGGTAGATATTCATCAGCCACACCTCACGGGCGACATGACTGCTAAAGCCAGACCCGTGTAGCATCAGGCGCCTAGTACTTGCAAGCATCGGTAATGTCGCAATGTGGCAGATGATTACCTCGTGCGTCCACTGACTGACAGACACGCAGACGATCCGTACACGCTTGAGCACTTCCGGGAACCCAGTTTAAATGCCCTCGTCGTTAGGCCGCTGGTTGATCGGCTGTACGATCCCCCAGACATCTCCGTGAGTACGTACGCCTTCCTCGACTCGTCCCGCCCTGCCACTGAATCAAGACCGCCTCAGTCTACTGCTTGCTGGTCAACCGTGTCTACTTCCTGCGCGAGCAGTCTGGTCTGGTCCACCAGAGTGTCAATGTCGCCCGGGCCACGCTGTGCGAGCTCGTTGCCAGCCGTGTCCTGCGTCGGTTCCACGAGGACAACCCGGGCCAGTCGGGGCTTCTCCTCCTAGCCCGCATCCTCGTCGATGGCCTCGATCCCTTCCAAGGAGCCCCCAGCGATGTCGAGCGCGAAGGGCGCCACCTGCAGTGGCCGGTCCAGGACCGTGGCGGGCACGAGCGGAAGCTGACGGCGCTCGAGCTTGCCATTCTCTCCGAGAGCAAAACCTTCATTAGCTCGTCGGCCTGCCAGAGCGTTGTCAATGCCGTGCACAATGGCCAGGTCGTCTACACGCCCTTGTCCTTTATCGACATCCTCCCCGACCACTACAAACACCGGCCCGTCTCCCTTTACGACCCGCAGCAGGCCCGCCTGCTGAACCACCATCGCCTCATTGTTCCCCGTGTCAGGGCCATAGTCGAAGTGATGCAGTTCTTCGTGCTCCTGGTCCTGTATACCCTGACCATGATTAACCGGCATATGGAGTATATCCCCTGGGAGATCCTCTTCTGCGTCTATGCCGCGGGCTGGGTCCTGCAGGAGTTTGCCGCCATCATCGAGCATGGTTGGGAGGTTCACGCGCAGAGCTTGTGGTCCTTCTTGGACCTTACCTTCGTGGCCATCTACGGTGCCTACATTTTCGCCCGCATCTATGACTTTTCTGTCGGCCACCTCCGCGACGGGTACGGCCTTCACATCCTCTGTATTGCCGCCCCCGTTCTGCTGACTCGAATCGCCTTCAATTTGATGCCCCACAATATCGTCTTCATCTCACTCCACGCCATGATGAAAGACTTCACCTTTCTCACGTTCTTGGTAGCGTGGTGCTTCACTGGCTTCCTCCTTGCTCTAAAGTGGCTCATTCCCGCAGACCAGGCCAACGGCGACGCAGCCCCCAGCTGGTCCACGGTTTGCAAATGGCTGCTCTGGATCTGGTTTGGCCTCGATGGCACAGGCATCGAGGAGTCCGTACGCTTCCACATCGTCCTCGGCCCCACGCTCATGATCGCTTTCGCCTTTTTGGGGAACACCTTATTCCTGACAATCCTGGTCGCCATGCTCACGAATACATTTTCCCGAATCATTGCCGACGAAGCCGCCGAGATCAGCTTTCGCCGAACTGTCCTTACCTTTGAAAGCGTCAAGAGTGACGCCATCTTTGCGTACCCCCCGCCCTTCAATATCGTAGCGATTGCCACACTTCTCCCACTCAAGTTCCTGGTTTCAGCCCGCCGCTTCCACACCATTAATGTGGCCATGATTCGAGTGCTGAACGCCCCTGGCCTCCTTCTCATCAGCCTCTTCGAACGACGGCGGCTCTGGGTTAGGCCCAAGCTGCGGAACAAATCATCGCTACTGAGCTGGCACTTCACAGGATTCTCCCCCCACGGAGATATTCAGGCCGTCTTCAAGGTGCCCCTGCCGGCCGACGTTTCTGATAAGATTGACGAGCTCGATCCTGTGGAAGAGGTGCCGGTTCTGGAGGACGATGTGATGTCGAGATTATCGGCCGACATATCCAGGTCTAGGCTGCGCAGGTCAAGGCTATCGAGGCGAGACCATGCCATGGACTGGCGTATATCACGGGAGGAGAACAGATAGGTCCATATTCCACCTGAGCCGCTCTGCAGGCGTGGCAGGATCGCAGCCAGTAACAGAATGATGACTAGACTCCATGTTCAACTGTAGGCCAATCTGTTAATTCTTATACTACAATACTCCCTAAAATTCCGTATTTAGGCAACACATTTATCTTCTCGCGTCCTCTTGAAATATATTAAAAAAATCGTCACTACCAGAAAATACAAACCTTGCGGTGTAATTGGCTTGGAATGAGCCGAGGATTGTTGCGGGCTGTGCCTAGCATTGTGGACCCGGCTGTGCTGGGTGAAGTCGTTGTCATGCAGGCAATGCCTCTTCCGCTCGACTTGTAACGTGTCTAACTTGTAGCTGACAAACCTGTGGCTTTCAGCCACCATTGGATAGACGCTTCAACTCACAACACCTTCGAAGACTGTCTCGATGGCGCGATATCAGGTTTGCTTGCCCGGCGTTGTTCCTATTGATGGATGGATGGACACTACCTCAGCAACAAGTGTGGCATCCATTACAGGATACGGCATCTATCATAGAATACGATTAATGGACACATAGTAAATAAACTGGAGAGGCAACGAAGCGGGAGGGTAATTGAACGGCATGTTGAGTCTGCTATCTAGCATAATTCAGAGGAGCGAACTCGGCCGTTGTCTATTCTATGCAACTTCAAACAAACATGAGCGTGGGGGAGATTACAGATCTGACGTGAATGGCAGTACACACGGAATGAGGATCGCCCATTCAGAGCTGCTAGAACCCATATGATGGCGACGGGAGTATTAATAGCAGATGCCTTGTGTTCAGAAGCGGGTTCTGTCGACGCGCGTCGATAGGTGGCTTCATTCTAGTACCACCTATTTTAAACCAGCTTCAACAGAATCCTTCCTTGGCCCTGTTCTCAGCGAACTTCTTCCCGTCAACATCCATGTTCAGCTCACCATCCACCTGCTCATTGGGACCGGCAATCAGGATCTTGATCACCTGGCCCTCCTTGACCTTCTTGAATGCCTCCTCCGCGTGCTTGAAGGGCACAACACCGGTGATCAATTTTTTGACATCCACACTACCGTTGGCCACCAGCTCAATGGCCAGCTTGAAGTCGCCAGGCCCATATCGGAAGCTACCTCGCGCCATGACCTCTTTCAGGCACATGGCCATAATAGGAAATGTGATCTCCGCCTTGCCCATGCCGCCCTGAACGAAGGTACCACCCATCTTGACGACATGCAAACTAGTCTGAATGGAGGACTCTGCGCCGCTAGCATCGATAACTACGTCCGCGCCTTTATCGAGGTTGCATTTCTCGAGCAGGGCCTTCGCGTTGTCCTCGGCTGAGATGCGCTGGGAGAGGTATGTGTGTGTAGATGCTAGGTCCTTGGCGAAATCGAGCTTTGACTGGGCGATGTCGACGCTGATGACCTTGGTTGCCCCGAAGGACTTAGCAACCGCCGCGCAGAGGAGTCCGACTGGGCCAGCTCCCATGACTACGACACTCGCACCGGGTGTGACTTGTGCTTGCTTGACGATATGTACTGCAACTGCAAGAGGCTCAATCAAAGCACCCTCCTGGAGGGAAACATTGTCGGGTAGCTTATGGCAGAAGTCGAACGGGGCGACCCAGAAGCCCGTTAGAGTGCCGTCATAGGGAGGAGTAGCCGCAAAGACCATTTCGGGGCAGATATTATATCGGCCAGCTAGACAATCGTAACAATGTCGACAGGGATAGCCGGGCTCGAGAGCGACTCTATCGCCGCGCTGAAGCATCTTCGCAGCGCTCCCAACCTTAACAATAGTGCCGGCGGATTCGTGGCCCAGGACCATGGGGTCTTTAACGACGAAGTGGCCGATGGCGCCATGCTCCCAGTAGTGCACATCGGAGCCGCAGATGCCTGTGTAGTTGACGGCGATAAGGACATCGTGGGCTGCGGACAGCTTGGGATAGGGACGTTCGGCGAACTCAACGTCGTGGGGCTTGTTGAGGATGAAGGAGAGGTTCTGCGGGGTTGGATATTAATTGTGTCACATAGATTTCACTTGAGAAGTAGAGTGCTAACGCTATTGTCCCTTGATATTGAAGTGGCCTCTGCAGCATCTTGCGCTGGGACTGACTCCGCGATGGTCTGGATTGCGAGGGTTCTCTGCTCTTGGGTCTCCGCTGCGGGTGCTGGAGAGGGAGTTTGCTCTAGAACAGAAGCTGGTACGGGGGCGATTGGCTGATCTTGGACTGAAATTGGCTCCTGAGGAGTAGGTTCTGTGGCCATTGTTGGAAGACCGTAGCGGGGGAGTGGTGGTGTTAGAGAGTCGGAGTCGGCGGTTGTCTCGAAAATCACTAGGAGGAGAAGGCGTCCCATGTACTTAAAAGATCGTGAAGGCCGAGGAAGGGGGTGAAGAGGTGGAACTGGGTCCAAATACGTATACCCGGAACAGGAGAGCCTGCCGCTTCTTCGTTTCCAGGGTACCTTATGTCTCGGGTCGTATTTGAGCTTCCAGTCCGGCCGCCGGCTAGCCCATGCCGGTCGTTGTCGGGGACCTCGGTGGAGCCTCGAGTGGAGGTCTTCCGGCGGAACCGTTGACTGTCGTCCCGACGGGAGCATTCTCGGTAGGCCATTGGGCCTGCGCGGGGATTGGGGACATGTACTTCGTAGGCTTGTGGGGTTGATTGCACGTGACCATGACCATGACAACTGGGCCCGGCGGACACAACTCACACAAGCGTCCCGACGACTCATCATCCCCAAAGCATACCCTTACCGACGGAGGAGATCGCAATCAGGCCGAACGCATGGTTGTATCTATGTCTACACCGAGAGAGAAGGCAACCTCGGAGCCGGGCTCGGTTCCACTCACGGCCCGCCGGCTTCCTACGAGGGTGACCAATGCTTGCCGCCGATGCCGTCGGAATAAGAGCCGAGTATGTCTTCTTCTCTAGCGAAAGTAGCCGCTGATCGGGTTGTGCAGTGCGATTCTTTTCGGCCCTGCTCCCTCTGTTTACGTGCCGATGTGGATTGTGAGCCGGCACCGGTTGACGAACCCCCGAGTATCAGTTCCCGGGGTCGAAACTCCCGCCGTGGGGCAAACCTGCGAAAGTAAGCGGTTTCACTGCAGCCTGTGATCTTGGATCGTAACTAATCGACGTCTTTGGTGAAGACTACATAGGTCTAGAGGCAGCAGTGGCAGCCGCGGCTCAACACCTGCGCCACGAACGGGGCGGCCTTCGTCTCCCTCAGAACACAATGTCATTGAGAACGTTGAGAGGCGGCCCGCTGGCATAAATGATACGGCACCAACGGATCCTCACAGCTCATACATACCCGTGGACTACGGTAAATCGGAATCCGCCATGGGCTTTGCACGAAAGGTGAGGGTCCGACTCCGTACCTTCCTCTTCCTCGACATCACTCACGCATAACCAATGACAGATATGCAGACTTGGGAGCAAGAGTATAGACAATCACCCAACTTCGGCTATCCCTGACGGAGGGTGCCAGGCTCGAACTCTCTCGAGAAGCACTGGCGACGAGCGTCTGCCGATATCAACCATCTTGGGGAGCCGATTCCCCGACCAGCAGGTGATTCACTCACTTTTGGAGGATTACTTCGATGCCGTCCATTGGTTTTCGCTCGTGATATACGAACCAAAATTCCGGCAACGCCTCTCCTCGATTGAGGATGGCTACGCGTATCCTGCTGAGGTGCCGTTTCTAGCATTGCTGTCGATGGTTTTGTGCATGGCAGCGTGGTACCGGTCCAAGAGGACCTTGCTAGAGGGAGGTGAAGAATGGCGCCTCTGGAGCGACGACTTGCTGAAGATTGTCGAGTCACGGCTGGTCCAGGTGATGGACCAGCATTCAATTGACGCCGTGCAGACCTGCATTTTGCTAGGATCTCATCATGTTTACCACGGCCGGCCGAATCTGTCCTTTGCTCTTCTGGGAGCGACTATCAAAATTTCCCATGCCATAGGCCTACATCGGAATCTAGCACGCGGTCATCCTGGCGAGATTGAAGAGCGCAAGAGGGTATGGTGGACAATTTATACATGGGACAGGTACGCTATTCCAGCGCCGCATTTTGGTACTGAGCCCTGACCGGTTAGATTCGCCTCTATCTCATATGGACGGCCATTGAGCATAAACGACGAAGATTTCAATGTGGGGATGCCAACCGAATTCCCCGAGTCGCCATATTTTGTCCGGGACTCTGTCGAAAAGCAATTGCCAGGCATTGTTTACTCACCCTACCAGACGGAACTGAGCAAACTATATCTCGTCGCATCCCCCGCCCTGGCGGCCATCTTTGGCTCTATTTCGACGCCGACTTCTAAACAACCCTTCGAGTCCACGTACGCCTTGCTGGTCAGCGAAGTGACACAGAGGCTAATCGCTTGGCGCCATCAGCTGCCTCCCCACCTAACCTTGGATCTAGACCAAGACTACGATCCTAGCAGTAGCAGTTGGGGCACTCGGGCGCATCGCTTACAATCCCTTTCTTTGCAGCTAACCTTCGACAACCTGCTGATAGTTCTCTACCGGCCGTTTCTAGCTCGACAGGTCGAGCACTTGTCGATGAAGGCCTCGGCCTCACAAGAAAATGCTTCTGGAACTGCCTCGCCATTGTCTCAAACCCAGGTGCCATTTGTAAACCCAGACACGAATAACCTCTCAGCCCATGATCACGTCTCGCCTGTGAGCGACACAACCACGTATTCAGACTATTGGCTGAGAGCAGCGATGGGGACCGCGCGCATAACCGAGTTGCCCCAGCTTGCCCAGCTTGCCACGGACAGCCACCTGGTTGGATTTATGGCCATGAACCTGTTTCACGCGGCGATAGTGCTCATTTTACTCGCCCTTTCGGACCCTCTCTCCGATCGAGCCCAAGGGGTCAAACGAACAATTACCCGGGTATTTCGCTTACAAGAGCTCCTGGGCCACCGATCGGCGTTGTCGAGTCAGAGCAGCGTGGTTCTGCAAAACCTTATCTACCTGCTTCTGCAGCGAGAGGGAGAGGCCATGTTTGATCCCGTCAAGTCAGCAACTACAGGGGTGGGCTCTCATACTCCGCAACAGCTCCAGGCTCAAGCAGATTCTAGTATTATGACAGTGGAGGATACGCTCCGCCTTCCCTTAGAGGTGGCACACAGCACGTCGAACCAAGGAGCCAATAGGCTGGCCTGGCCGAATCCGGGCATGGCGCAGCGACTGAACCAGAGCTTAGCATCTATACAACGAAGTAAGCATGGTTTCTTTGATGTATGCTTAACGGGACTGACTCCCCTTTCACGCAGCTATTTCAACGTCTCAAGACCAGCCGTTTCAGTCTGCTGATACCCCACTGATTCCTAACAATGAGTGGGATGCTCAACACGGCGCGATGCCCCCACCACAACAAGAGATGTGGCAAATGCTCTCTGGACAACCAAATGGCAATCATGAGCCTCAGCCTATAACTCATGACGGACAACTAACAGATTATGGGGGAAACAGTCTTTTATGGCTTTGGGATTTCAGCTGGGATGGCGGCTGTGCGCGTTAGACCGTTGGAGCCTCGGTAGACCCCGAGGTATAGAAAGTTCCAAACCCAACTCTTTTCGTACCTAACCCTATGTCGCCATACAGAACCTGTTCAATTTCAGACGCAAGTCTGCCATCTTTGAAGAACAACCCGACGGTTGTTCCGAGCTAATGGGGTTACCCATCCGCCGGGTCCGTATCCGTAGTTGTCACAAGTCCCTCGGCGTAGGCAGTCACACGGTTCCGCCGGAGCGCGGTTCCGCCGGGTCGTCCAGACCCACTTCTGCCACCTCCAGACGGTCTCCCCGCGATTCCAGAACAATAGCGCCCCGCCCCGAACCTCCACGATTGGCACAACAAACCCGAGCAGGGTAGTTGAGTCAGGCAATCAACAACGCAACCATTGGATTGGGCAAGAAGGGACGATCTCCCCCAGGATATGTGTATTTTCGACTCTGGCTTCAAGGCACTCCTCAGGATTGCCGACAGCGCCATGAGTCCGCCGTGGCCCCTCACGTTCAGCTGCTGCTCTCCATATATAATCTGGGGCCCCGGACTTGTCTGTGGAGGAATGAAAGTCTACATTCAGTCTTCATGCTCAGATACGCAACTTGAAAACATCCCTTCACTGAGTCAGCAGCAAGTATGGAGAAGGTGCCATCACCGACACGCATAGAGACAGCCGCGTCCCCTGAAACCCAAGAGACACACTCGACAGTTCAGGTCTCATGGCTCGAATCCAAGCTCAAGCCTAAAAGCATTCACCATCGCTATCCTTTCAAAGGGAAGCCTCTCCTGTGGATGACCTGCGCGTTTGGAAGCTTGGGAGACGCTTTGTTTGGTTATGACCAAGGTAAGTTACTACTCCCCTGAACCGAACTCTTGAGTTCTGCATCCGAGCCCACACATCTAACCCCGCCCTAGGCATCGTTGCGGGATTGCTAGTCAACCCAGTGTTTCTCTCGAAATTCTTCCACGACTATGGCGGTGCGAACGGGACTGGCGACAACATCGACCCATCCATTACAGGGATCTTTGTGGCGTGTCTCCAAGTCTCGGCCGCTCTAGGCTCTCTTCTCGCAGGAAGCCTTGGCGACATGGTCGGCAGGAAGAAGTGCGTCCGTCTAGGCGGATTCATCTACTTCGTCACTGCCTTTATCCAAGCGTTCGCCCCAGACTTCAAGACCTTCATCATCGGCCGGGCACTCCAGGGCCTGGGTGTTGGCTTCCTCTCTATGACGGTCCCCGTAATCCAGACCGAGATCGCCGCACCTCATCGCCGCGGCCTCATGGTAGGTGTGGAGTACACGTTCCTCATCAGTGGCTATGCGCTCTCGACTTGGGTCGACTTCGGCTTCTACTACCTGGTCCCTCGGAGCGAGTCCTGGCAAGGTCCCTACTTCATCCAGATGGGTCTGGCCTTCGTCCTTTTCGCCATGTCCTTCATTCTCCCCGAGACGCCTCGCTGGCTCGCCCGCAACGGCTTCACTAAAGAGTGTCTTCAGACGGTGGCGGACCTGCACACACCAGATGGCAATACTGAGGCCGACCACGTCCAGCAGGTCATGTTGGAGATCAAGGAGGCAGTGCGCTATGAGGCCATGCTCGGACAGTCGACGTGGCTGGAGATGTTCACGCGCTATCGCAAGCGCACCTTCGTTGGCATCACAGCACAGATGTTCGCTCAGCTCAACGGCATCAACGTCATCTCCTTCTACCTGCCCACGACGCTCCGCAAAGCGGGCCTTAGCGTTCAGAAGTCCCTGCTCTACACTGCAGCAAACTCCGTCCCCTACGTTGCCGCTACGATCCTCACCTGGTGGCTGGCCGATAGGTGGGGACGACGCCCACTTCTGATCCTCGGCGGTAAGTCGACATGAAATCATACTTAGATGTGGGCCGATTTCTGATTGAACAAAATCTCCAGGCATCCTCATGGCCATCGCCCTATGCATCGTCTGCGCCTTCACCGAAGCCGCCATCCAGGACGTCAACGTGCGCGCGCACGGCATCTACGCTTTCGTGGTTATGTATAACGCAATCTATGGCTTTACTTGGGGCCCAATCCCCTGGCTGCTTCCAGCCGAGATCTTCCCCCTGCGCGCCCGGAGCAAGGGCATGGCGCTGGCCACATGCTCTAACTGGCTATTCAATTTTGCGATCGGCATGTCAGCGCCAGACGCCTTCGCAGGCATTGGGGGCTACTACTATGTGATCATTGCAGGATTTTGCCTTATTTCGGTCGGCTTGGCATACTTTTACTACGTTGAGACTGCAAACCATACACTTGAGGAAATCGCCTTAGCGTTTGGGGACAAGGCCTTCGCGGCGGATGATGAGGTTATTCTGGCGGCGGCCCATTTGGGCCGCGAGGGGAGGGAGAGGAGGCCGTCAGCGGTTTGACGACGGGAGTGGTGGGAATGTGATGGTGGTGAGTTTGATTCGGGACGTACTGACTCTTAGGGTCTTGATGCGGCTGGCTGGCTGATGAGTACGAGAGCGCTACTGTCTTTGTGAGTAACTGAAGCCTCCCAGAACATGCTGTCCCCTGTGTCCTTTCTTTTGAGATAGACAACCTTCTCTCGGATCGATTTAGGTATGCTAAACGAGATAAGTTCCTTAGTGTTAATAGGAGGCTTTGGTAATATAATTATAATTCATAATGGCCCTATCTTTTGAAATGGCCTTATGATCCCACGAACCACTTTCCTAACTCTCTGGGGAGATGGCCAATCAGACAGCAACTCAGAGGACGATCCGAACGCGCGGCTGCGTTTCAATTCCATGTCCTGACGAGCTCTGGCGTCATCCAGACATCTTCGGATAACCGAGATGGATTCTACTAGGGGTTATTTAACTGAAACGACGCTATTAGAAAGAGAGCACACGGTATAGATAGTATGCACTGATAATTCAGAGAATAGCAACTACGGGGATATTTATAAAGGCTATGGTATACTCGGAACAATCCTCGAGATGCTAGCAGGGTACGGTTGCGGCCTAGGCAAAGAGCTTCGAGGTATCTAAGAGCTAGACACTGCCTCGAGACGTTGCTAGGGGGAATCTCGGGGATAATGCGATAGTCTACGATCTTATATTCGATTACGACTTCATCCATGTCCCGAGGCATTTTAGCCTTACGAAGTTATGAATTGACTTTTCGTAAGTATTACTATCGCCTCTTAATATTATTAGTAAAGCTTACTTATATCGGATATTAGGAACTAAGAGGGTTACTAGAATAAGACTATAGCTATACTATCGCTTAAGAAGGCTAAGGGCCCCCTTTTAATACTAAGGAGATGTGACGGTTTGGGTTCCCAAGGGATAAACCGGCAGGTTTATGTTGGCAGGTGAGGTCAGGGCGTAGCACTGGGCTGGTCTTGTCACGATGGTAATGGATCGAATGTCCCGGACAGTAGATCGTAACCAAAGAGTGTTATTGAAAGCTGGCGAGGTATCTATGCTATGGTGAGGAAATTGGGGGGGTCTATATACTAGGTGTTATTCCTGGATCATTGAGAGCCCTTAATGATCCATTGCCTGGATCACTTGGATCATCGACCGATCGTGGTGATCCAGCTCACCTGGATCACCCACCGATCCTAATGATCCAATGTCGCTATGCTACCATTGGCTCGTCGTTCCGACCATTGTTCCGTGCAGCCCGCAGTAGCGTCTGCACAGCCGGCCCATCCCGTGGCCCGTCAGCCTGGGTCGTAACAGGAGAACTACTATCGCTAGCTCGAAGAGGAATAGCGAGTTAAGTATTACTTTAGTATACTTAGCTATAAGGAACCCTGTAACTAATAGTTCGATAAGGATGTTATCGAGTAAATTAAGGAACTGCTCTATATCGATATTATTATAGAGAAGAGGCATAATTACGAAGAAGAATTATTAGTTATTATTCTCTAAGAAGAATAGATATATAAATCCGCTAGGGCTAGAGTTAATGCTATTATAATAGCGGGTATTAAGATATCGACGTCGTTTAGTATTATAGTTATTATAACTTTAGGATAGAATATAGGCTTAAGCTACTAGTTTATCTATTTTAATAACGAGATAAGTAATATCGAATACTAGAAACTATCGTAGCTGCTAAGTAATTTATTAAGGGAGAACGAACATACTAAAGGCCGAGTGCAACGATCGTCGTGTAAGTCGTAGAGTCGGTCCCTGCCCAAGAAGTCAGCTATTAGTTAGTGACACGAGTCGTCGTGTAAGTCAGTGCGCTACTTGACGCGTAAGACAAGACGGGTATCCCCGTGTAAGTCGGAGCGACCGTTGCCGTGTAAGTCAGAGCGACCGTCTTCGTGTAAGTCAAAGCGACTATCTCCGTGTAGGTCAGAACATTAGTATAGCGGCGTGTAGTCTATAAATCAACGCCTATGTAAATAGGTCTTTGTGTCGTATAAGTCAAAGGTAAAGAGGCAAGGAGAGGCAACCACGGCTATCTCAAAAATATAGGAGGAATTAACTAGGATTTTTCATTATTAGAATCTCAAAAGCTCATGAACGTTACGACTTGCGTCGATGCGTGCATAGGGGACTATCTATTCATAGGGACATAGACGTCTCTCTTATACCTATAGACTCGCTAGGCGTCCTAATATTCCTCTACTTTTTTATGTTTTCCGTTTTTCTAGTTAGGGGTCTGCACTAATACCCTAACAAACTAACTTACACGACGACTCGTGTCACTAACTAATAGCTGACTTCTTAGGTAGGGACCGACTCTACGACTTATACGACGATCGTTATACTCGGCCTTTAGTATATTCGTTCTCCCTTAATAAAGTATTCTTAGTATAACGACGATACGATAAAAGACCAGCACTAGGGAATCGGTATTGCTTAATTGGCTTACTTGGGCTAGTAGGGCTTCCGTACCTGGAAAAGGGGGTCCTTGTCTAATTAAACTGGGCAGGAAACGGGGCCCGTGTCGCGTGCCCGGTCGCGAAAAAACGCGAATGTCGAAACGGGGCCCGTTTCGCGAGACAATACTAGAGAGGTAGCCATACTATTACTAACGCGTTATCGTATATACTCTGTCGGTACAGTCTAGACATCTTAGAGACAATAGTTGTCCCGGGATAGTAACCTCGCTTTGCTTACCTAAGTAGTCGGGGCATATATATTTATAGTCCCATCTAAGCCTTAGTAGATGGGATGAGAACACAGGTTACGCTAGTTCCTCGATATACTCCGGGGTTAGAGCGCAGAAACTACATACCCTCTATTAAAGCATGGGAATAAGGGGTAAGCAGTTTTTCCGTGGCCAATACCCTATAAGAAGACACTTATCATAAGCGGCCCGCTATAAGTGGTACGGTGGAAGGTGCGTTGGGGGTTGTCAGAAAATAAGTTACTATAAGGCGTTTGCACCCGAACTAATTATAGCCATTATAACAGAACGGGGCCAGAGGTACCGATAGGCATAGAAATCTTTTGTTGCTTTCTGTCCTAGTAATATAGTAACGATTGATATGAACTAATGCGGTAACGACTAGTTAAACTAACGCGGGTTCTCATAATTCAAAGCTCAAGCCAAAGTAAAGACTGAGCGGAGTGATTTGATCCGTGTACCATTCTGCTTTGTTTAATAATGGTAGGACAATTCTAGCCGCTCTGCTAGCTGCTCTTTCTTCCCTTAACTAATCGCAATCACCGCATATCATGTGTTGGCACTGCGTGCATTGAGCTGTTCCGCCAGCATTCAGTGTATAAGTTCCCCTCTGTTTGCCTATAGACGGTTTAGATTAAGCAGACGCCTTCTTTAGCAATGAACTTACAAGCGCAACAGTACCAGTCTCGAGGCTTGCCGATATTTGCTTGCTCAGGCATGTTGAAAAGCGGTAAGAGTTAGTAATAGTCTTCCTAAATTAAAGTGTTTCTGCGTTGAGCTCTCTTGACTAAAAGATACGCCGAGGTGATGCTGGTTCTTATATGTTAGAGGGCTAAGGCTAAAGACCTTGTTTGCCTGGTCCATTGTTGTGAGGAGAGACTGGTCACAAAGGCTTATGAGTGTTTGACTGAAGTCAAACATTGCCGTACCACGTGAACAGTGCCTTAAATGCTAATAACCTCCCTATTTATTCCGCTTTATCTCTCTCGTTATCACCCAACTTGCTTTCTCCCTACCTTACCGCGCTATCCTAGTTTTATAACATAGCTCGTGCGACTGTTTTATGGCCCTATGACGGGGCTAGCCGTGACGCTGTTAGGCCTGTGACGGCGCGCTAGCGCGTTCCTTCCTACGTGATGTATCCCTTCCTTCTTATAAGAAAATAACGGGTTAACTTTCTATTTTATCGTAAGCGTGCTTGATTTCGTAGACCATAAGACGTAGACTCGTAAGCTAGTAGGCTGGTCGTTTAATTTACGCCGTTATTTTTTATCCTATGCCTTGCCTGCTTGCTTGCCTACCTGCTTGCTTGCCAACCTGCTTGCTTGCCTACCTGCTTGCTTGCCAACCTGCTTGCTTGCCTACCTGCTTGCTTGCCAACCTGCTTGCTTGCCTACCTGCTTGCTTGCCAACCTGCTTGCTTGCCTACCTGCTTGCTTGCCAACCTGCTTGCTTGCCTACCTGCTTGCTTGCCAACCTGCTTGCTTGCCTACCTGCTTGCTTGCCAACCTGCTTGCTTGCCTACCTGCTTGCTTGCCAACCTGCTTGCTTGCCTACCTGCTTGCTTGCCTACCTGCTTGCTTGCCTGCCTGCCTGCGCGCTAGCAAGTACGCAGGCATGCCTTTTTTGCCGGCGGGAGAGCTTGTAATATAGTAATTAGTATAATATTGCGACCTCTTTAAAAAAATGTTCGCCTTAAGACACTCGGTAAGGTTTTCTAAAAAAAGTTTAGGAAATCCCAATTTTCTTTTAGGAATTCCTAAAATCTTGTAGAAAATCCTAAGAGACTTTACGTTTCTAACAGGCTTAGAAGAATACTATATTAAGAGCAACAATGCGTACAACATCATTCACGGCTTCATAGTCATGTTAGCCGCTAACAGCGTCACACGAGCTCTATTAGTAAACCAGGGTGGCGCGGTAAGATAAGTACTTACCTTTACATTTGCCTCCCCGACTTACTTCTATATCTCCCTCCCGATGTCAGTCCCGACTTGCTTCCACATCTCTCTTCCGACTTACGTCCACATCGCCCTTCCGACTTACTTCCACGTCTTCTATAACGCTTGCTCCTCTTTACCTAAACAATCGTTATCTTCGCTCTTTCTACTATGCGTACGATTGCGCGAAGACGTCAACGGGCTCTACGCGTATCTTTACGGAGCAATGAGGCATAGCGTAAGATAGCTCACGCTACGAACGATCTAAGTGTTTATCGGTCCTTACGCAGCGTTAACATAATACGGATCGCAGATACAGTCGCTATACTAAAAGACTTGCAAACATTCTAGAGACAAAGGAAGTATAGAGTCTTTTTCCATGACGTCCTCATCAAATATGGCCCTCATAGTGTTCTTATCTCTAGTCTCGTTCTTGGACAGCATAACGTTAACAATATGAACGAATCTCAACGGGCTGCCCTCGTGCAGATGTTAGAACGTAAAAAAGACAAGACACTACTAAATGACCCCATTCCTCGATCGATCGCTTGCTGCATATCACCGTATACCTAACACAGTGCAAGGTGCGTCGTAGTTCCGGCATGCGTGAATTATACTAACCAGTCAGACTTGCACGCCGCCACTACGGAGAAGGTAGTGATATCTACGAAACTGGGAGAAGCCGAACGATATAAATAGTGAAACGTATAGTGAAGCTGAATTGAATACGCTGGATTTGGTGGGTGGGGGATTTCTTCCAGAAGAAGCGACCAGTGCTCATGAGCCATCGGGTGCTAAGCACACGACATCAGGCACGACTATGCCACTTATGAATGAAGCTGTAAATGTAATCCTTTCGCGCCTCCAAAACGGTAGAGGGAGTAGTTTAACAATATTATTTCCTTTACCACAGATTCAGTTCCCTTTCATCACTATTCCCCGTTTTATGTCTGCGGACATCACGAGACAGGTTTACTCGAAATAAATAGCATTTAATTTGACCCAAAAGATTCAGTGCGTCAAAAGATCCTATGCCTTGTGATCCTCCGAACCACTAAGTTTAGTTAGTCCGAGATTGTCGAACAGCTCGAGAAGATTGTCGTAGTGCCGACAGTTGCTATTGAGATGCGGCTTGGCAATGGCCCTGAGCTCTCTATTCGCGTCATCAAATATCGCGACGTTGTCCTCGATGCGCCTGTTGTTGTTTCTTCGCAGGTATTCCTCGCACGACCTGAGCCATGAGTCAATCAGCTCTAGCGCAAGGCTTAGACCCGCAACATCACAGCGGCGAGTGACATCGTCTCGTGGTCCACGAACAAGGTGCGTGCGAGTGATGAGATTTATAGCGTCAAAAGGGCGGACAGCTTCAGAGACGGCATAAATTTTATGTCTGGCTTCATAGGCGTTCGGGAATTGGCAAACTTGGGCGCCCACATCGACAAGTTTGCCGATGCACTCTTCCATCTGTGCATACCACGAGGGTAGGCCATGTTGATGGAGCCTTAGAAGAGGCTCCGCGATCATGTATTTAATTCGTGCCGGCTGGATTGGGAGGGGGAATGTCGGGCTAGTTGAAGAGGGGTCCTCGTATAGAGAAGCCATTGCATCTTTATCAATGGTGCGGAGTGTGAAGGACGGAATCGGAGAATATAGGATGGAGAACGGCCTCGAGCCACGTAGATATAGGTGGGGTATGTTTCGTCTAATAGGTGGCTTGTTGCGACCACAGCCACGGTCACGGGACGGCCCGGGTATATGGCTATTTTAGCCGCGCGGGATAATGGTCGGAGCGAGGGAATAGGTATTTACTCTGCTCCCGCCCGTAGGCGACAGTCCTCGGCAGCCTCCTGCGCTAGTAGGATGCCTTCGTATCGTCGTTGCCTATGTGTAGGCGTTTGCTGTTCGATCTCGATCGGGCGTTCGTACGGTCGTCACTGTCGTCACGCGGCCGCGGCGGGCTTGTCGGGGGCGGCGTTGTTAGGTAGGCGCCCCTAGGCCTAGGTGGCAGCGGCGATGGCGATGGCGCTAAGTCTAGCCGAGGGGACGTAAAAGGGGGAGGAGGCATAGTCGTAGGGAGTGAAGTAGGCGTAGGCATAGGCACAGTAGACAGGTTTACTTCATCCGCACAAGCCAATGCACACGGTGCGTATAGTACATACGGCGGGCGGTAGGTGGGTGCTCTTAGTTCGTCTTCCTCTTCTTCTTCTTCTTGTCGTAGGTCGTCGTTTACTTTTTTTCTACCTATCTAACGGCCGTCTGTCTGTCCCGTCCGAAAAGGGAGGGCGGGCCGGGCCGCCGCTCTGGGGGCGGGGGGCGCGGTGGGCGCGGTGGGACTACAGAATGCGTGGCCTCTTTCGAGTCAAAGAGGAACAGGGGGTGGCCGTGTCGTCGTTGGTGATTGGTTGATAGTATACGTGGCCCAATCACGGCAGGGTATCGGTGGGCCCGGAATCCTCTTTGAACGTAAGAGGGCAGGACGATACATAACGTAGTTCTTAAGCAGCTGATACAGGCGGAAAATGGTTAGAAGGATTTAGATCTAAGATAGGAATAAAATATTACGGAATATAAGGCGTAGAAGAAGAGGGGCTCCCACGCTAAATATTATAAGAGGTAGTTCGATATTCTAATCTTAGGACGAGAGCGCATTTTCTAAAATAGATCTAGTTAGAGAAGAGGCGAGCAAAGAATATAGTATATAGGAGAGCTTTAACCCGGAAGCTCTACTTAATATATTTTCCTTTATAAATAAAACGAAATTATAAAGGGCGTGGGCGTATTCTAAGGTAGGGTTAGGGGTAGAAATAGGCGAGAATATAGGCGAGAATTAAGTATAAGGTAAGGCAGAGAACTATATATAGTCTATAAGATAGGTTCGTAATTATAGTAGCCTACCTTTACCCTAGGGATAGAAATATAGGCGGGCTAAAAGTAAGAGAAGTAAGCCCTACCTCTAGCCCTAGGGGTAGAAATATAAATAAGGAAAAAGGAATAAGATAGTATTAGCAGTAAGGAGCCCTACCTCTAACCCTAGGGGTAGAAACGCGGGTAGGAACTTATTAGCCTAGACTAATACTATACCCTATAGGCCCCGCCTCTACCCCTAGGGGTAGAACTACTAGGTATAGTCGCTATTACTTCGTATCGCTTAGGGTAAGAATTAATTAATCTAACGGGTCCTGCGCTAGCGTAGACTAGCGGCGTGCGTTTCGAACTAGGGCTATTGTTACGACCCAGGCTGACGGGCCACGGGATGGGCCGGCTGTGCAGGCGCTACTGCAGGCTGCACGGAACAATGGTCGGCACGACGGACCAATGGGCGCAGGAGCGACAGGATCACCAGGATCATGTAGATGATCCAGGTGAGCCCATGCGATCCGGCTCATCAGTCGCGACTAGATCATGGTTATGATCCAAGCGATCCTCGGTGATCCAAGGGATCACGACTAGTATATAGGACCCCCCAATTTCCTCACCATAGCATAGATACCTCGCCAGCTTTCAATATATTATTCTAATATAGACATACTTATATTACTTCAAACCCTTTGGTTACGATCTACTATCCAGGACATCCGATCTATCACTATCGTGACAAGACCATTCAACGGCTACGCCCTAACCTACCTACTAACATAAACCTCCGGTTTATCCCTTAGGAACCCAAACCGTCACATATTAAAAGCTCTTGTTCAGGAGGTCACCGCGTTACCTTAAATAATACCGTATTATAGTTAACATGCCTGCTTAACGCGAAGGATTAACTAGCACTAGACCTACTATATCTAAAGAGGACTTAGTGCAGGAACTTATCGCACTACGACTCAAGGTCTAGGAGCTCAGCAATAAAGAAGGGATAGGTTAGACTAAAGATCTCGGAGAAGTAGTCAGACCTAAGTAGCCGGGACCATACGACGGCTCCCACGGCACCCTTAAGGACTTCCTTATATAACTCAAAGCCTATTATTAGTTTTATCCTAATAAACTCTTAGATCCCGCCGCTAAGGCACTCTACGTAGGTAGCTACCTTAGTAGAACGGCTCTCGCATAGTTTAGACCTATTATACGAGATTACCTCGATAACGAAGATAGCGAGCGAGACGCCGAAACTAGGGCTATATTCGCAAACTTTATAGGATTCGAAGTAGTAATTAAATAGGTTTTCGGTAAAACTAACGAAGGAAGAGAAGTAGAGTAGAAACTTCGAGGGCTCCGATAGAAAATATTAGTATTAGAGTACGCCGCTAAGTTTAGATAAGTTACTTTACGACTTAAATAGGACGACGAACCCCTTATAATATAATTCTACGATAGCCTTAAAGACGAAGTTAAAGACGAACTCTATAGAGAGGATTAACCCAAAGACCTCGTAGACTATATCGCTATAGTAGTATAAATCGATAATAGATAGTATACGCGACGCTAAGAAAAGAAGTAAGGAAGAGGTTACTAGAACTCTCCTTATAATAATAACCCCCGCGTAAACTAGCGAAAGAAGCGCATAGAGAATACCGTATAGGCCTATACCTAGAACCCTAGACGAATAGATCTAGACATAGCATAGAAGGACTAGCCTAAGGAAGGCAAGAAGTACTATAACTACGGGAAGTTTAGATACTTCGCCCGCGAATATAAATAACTAAAAAGGCCTGGTTAGAAGCTAGCATTAGGAGGTAAGAAATACCTTAACGCTACTAATAAGGAATTAGCTAGCCATAACCGCATAAACTAGATAGCGTGCTATAATAATAATTATAACACGCACCTATTAGATAAATAGAATAGCGGATAGTTCCCAAGAGAACTAATAATAAAGACTCTCGCTATAACTAGACGACGAGGAGTATCTAGGTCACGAGGCGTAATAGACGGACGTAGACTTAAGCAATAACGGGAGGAACCTAAGCTACGTAACCGATTAGGAGAATTAGTCGAACTAAACGATAGACCTAAATTCGCCTATCTAGGAGGATCTACTAAGAAATAGATCTAATAATATAGCGAAGAATACTAGGAGAAGATACGAGAATATAACTAAGAAAGATAGCGAAGCCGCCTTACCCGCGAAACGAACGAGCAAGAAAGAAAGCGACTATTCGCATAGGCAAGATAATACTTCAAGGATAAAGAAGCAGCCGTAACACTTGCCTAGATAAGCAAGCAATTAAATAATTCGGACGAAGGGAGCATCGACGATACGAGCTCCGAAGACGACTAGTATACGCTAAGTACGACCGAAGGCCGATCGGAAGTACCGACCTTATATCGGGAAAACGCGACCGTTAGAGCATCGCTTAAAGGCAAGGAACTACTAGAATACGACGAGGAAATAGAAAGCATAGTTAATATCGGAACCTAGACCGACCCCGAACCGCTTACCGAAGTTTAGAAGTCTATACTCTTACGATATAGACCTATACTAGATAGTGGCGACTACGCTATCGCTATAATCGCCACGGATATACTAAATGCAATTAAAGGAGAATTACACCTAGCAAGAGAATACGGGGATAATCTACGAATTACACTAGGATATAAGCTATATACATAGATCTCATAGGCCTCGTATATTTACTTAGACTATTTAATGCATTTCCTAGCAAAAGCACGATACGATATATTTCTAACTAGATAAAAGGGATATATTATCGATAATCTATACTTAGCCTCGGAGCTATACGAATAGAGAGCGAAAACACGCTATAATATACTATAAGTAGTTATTATAGAACCTAATACTAATACCCCGCTAGAGTATCGGAAGGATAGATCTACTAACTCGACGTACGCGTCCCTAACTTACTACGCTTACTAGTTTAGAAAAGTATAGGAATAGTATAGGTACGTCGCGACTAGTTAGGGAATCCCCCGAATACGAACTAATATTATCTATGCACTAACATGCGATAGAGTAAGCTATAGAGATTGCTAGCTGCCTAGATACCTAGAGCATATATAAGAAAAAGCACGCGAATAGCATAAGGAAATTAATAATACTCTAATCTAGTATTACTAATAGACGGAAGCACTAGATAGACTATACGAAGATAGAGAAATAAGCATTACAGAGCTTTATAAGGAAAAATAAGAAGCCGAATAAAGACTCGACGTATACTACGAGAAACGTATAAATAATAGCAATTGCGGATAGAGATATGCTATTAATTACGACTACGATAACTACTTACGATACCTAGGAGGAAAAGCGGATATCTAACACCAACTACGAGTTATAGAGAACGAGTAATTCGATTTCTAGGAAATTAAAGGAAAACGAGGATATATCGAATAGTATAAGCTAACTGAATAATAACACGTAAAAGAATATAGCAGTAATTAACGAGAATGTATATAGATTAAACCATCTAACTACAAAAACAACCTATACAAGGTATATAATAAGAACTAGGATTTAAAAAACGAGGCACGCTATCTATAAAAGGGCTATAGACTAGCATATAATAAAGAGATCCAAGGACCCTATATATAACGGAGATAGGTTATAGTAATAAAATAATATTAGACGTCTATATCGCGGGATATCGTATAATAGCACTATTAGATAGTAGTGCGATAGGCAACTATATTTTACCCCGAGTCGTTAATCGTTATCGACTCCTATAGAAATAGAAGACTAAACTATACGAACTCTATAATATCGAAGGAGAAGTATTTAACTATAATAATGGAATTATCGATATAGAGATTAATT
>JPHH03000099.1:0-72478 GCA_000750105.3 Tolypocladium sp. Sup5 PDA-1
TTGGGAAGAAGTCGTACGTTGATATACCGAAAAACATTCTCCGCGGGACGCGTGCTGGACGCCGGACCTTCATCTTGCGTGACACCGATGAATGGATTCGATTTGTCCATAATTACAGAGCGAAGCAGTTAGAAGCTCAAAGCATTCGAAGAGAGAGCCAAGCCACAACTTTTGCAGCGGATGTTGACAAAGCGGAGGCTCCGATTCAATTGGTCTCTTCATTTTTGACTACCCTCGCCGGTCAGGAGAACGTGTGTCTAGACATAGTACATGAGAGCAACTGGACCAAATACAGGGCTGAACAGAGGTTGAGTAAGTGTAAGCAGGAGACAATGGAAGCGTTATGGACGTTTTTGTAACTTGCTAAGGGTAATATTGCACGTCAATATGCCATCTCGGGCGATTGCGATCATATTCTTTATGATCAGTTGACTGTTGCTACTTACTGTCGTGAGAGGGAACCGTTCGGACGAAGGAAATGTTAGGAGCATCGTAGCTTTTGCAGCTCTAATCCTCGTCACCTGGTAATCGATGATACCTGCCTTCCCCGAGAAAGGCGTTGCAGCAAAGGGGCTTGTCAACGGCGAAACGCATAAACCAGAGCGCCATTGAGGAAGGGTAAGCGTTGTCAGTATCGACGGCGGCCCTTCTGGAGCGTCGCTCGTCTTCAAAGCTGCTCTGGGGTTCATTCGACTTCACAATTGACCGAGGTTCCAAACGCCATAATTGACGTTAATCACAGACTCGCCTTCTGCCCTCCGCCGACGGACGCAGTTGAAAGGTCCAGAAAGCGTGGTTATACACAGCGTCGCTGTTAGATCTACCACGGCGGCTGCTCATCACACACCCGTTAGTCAACATCGGCCTATCACAAACCTGCTGCTCATTCCATCACCGCGCACTTTCTCCCGCTCACGGTTCTGTGGACATTGTTCTCGAATTGGGAATCCGACCTAGCTCTACAGCTGGTGGCCGGGCTTAGCCTCAAGCTCTGACCCGAGTAGAGGAAACACTGTATAGCTGTTGTTACTACATGCCAACTTTGAACGCCCCAGACAACAAGGGTCCAGGCGCTCAACAAGGCTTGCTAAGAAGCGAGGGCTTGCTGAGCAGGCGAATCCAACAGCCGACCGCAATGCGCCAGTGGAGGAAGGAGTGCCAGATGACAGCACCATACGAGAAGCGCCGCCAAGACCAGGGGACCGCATCACGCCAGAAAAGAAGGCAGAGGACATTGGCTCCAATGTGGTCTATGGCTACATTATGCAGCCTGGGAGGACGAGGGTTGGCAGCCACAGGTAGACTACACCGAAGGATAGACCCTACGGCCACTCGAGAAGATGCAACTGTATTCCGTGCTGAGCATGCACCCTTCGTCTCAAAACTGAAGATCTGCTCAGGCACGATTGTCGAAAGAAGTCGCAAGAAACTAGCCTACCCACGAAGGCGTACTTTGCGACTCTCAGAACGAATTCATCAGCGAACAGATAGTGTAAACACTCATATGATAGGTAGTCTTATGGTCGATGGCTTTGGTCACGCGACGAACTGTCGTATGCTATGAATGAATGTGGGCTTCTCGGCACGTAAACTATCATTGTGGCCGAGTATAAACATTTTTTGGTTGCTTGATCTGTGTGGATATCACCTCCTCTTTGAGTCCTCCAGCGTGCCGAAGGACTTGGAAGGGGGGATTTAAGAGTATGCGTCATATCTTGCTTCCTACTTAAAACCTTGCCCTGTCTCTGTGCTGACATCCACCCGGTCGTCCTTTAGGCCCATCGTCCCCATCACGCTGGGTGACAGAATTCACCCGGCATTGCGCCTACACCCCCGGATGGGTCTGGGGGATGCGTTCCGGAAGGTTGGTTCAGATATGCCCCCCCTGTTCAGCATTGCGCGTCGTGGCGGGTTGAACCACGACGACGGACTCTCGACTCACCCAGAAACCCACGACGAATTTCAGTCATGTTCCCTGCCCAACAGTATTTAGGGGCATAACAGAGAAGCCTTTTTGTTTAAACCGCTTTGGAAATGGCACGTATCTGACCGCGCGGCTTTCGCTCCGTTTCAGGGACAGTCCACCGGCAGTGAAGCGCTTGCCCGAGGTTCAAGGCAGTAGCATAGAGGAATATTATCAGGCTTAATGACCCGAAAATCGTAATTGGAAGAACTGAAACGGCAAAATGGCCTGTGGATGGCCAGTCAGTATATGTTTGGGGTACCGTTATGGGGATTTTATACCAAAAATCAGCGGTCGCCTCGTAATTGTTTCCCAAAACTCCTCCGAAACAATCAAATCGCGCGCTCCACGCCATTGCCACGGCCCCTGGAGGCGGAATTTGGTGTTGAAATGCGCACCAAATGCCCAAATGATGGGTAGACGCCATGCTCTGAGATCGCTTTTCATGAAGCTCAGGATGTCCAAAAGCCCTGGCGCCGAGTTCATGTCGAGAGCAAGTTGGTAAACATAACTTTCGTGGTCGACGCCATAGTTAATCCTGGAGCCGGGGGGACACATGAGCCGGTAATGTAGCTCATCCTGAGGATTGAGATTTCGTGGTATTTTGTGGCATGCAAGTAGATTGAGGATCCACAGCTGAGCTTGCATCTCAGCTAAGGGAGGAATGGCACCGAATGATGGTCTGACAAAACCAATGAAGCCTATCGTAGGGTCATCGCGCTTCCATACGCCACGGACATCGGTGTCGTTCGGTACCGGATATTTTCGACCGGCTTGACCCGGGCGAGATGTAAGGAAAGGGAAAGTCTGCTCGTAACCGGTACAGAGGATGACGACATCGGGTTTTATCTTTTCGTCCTTCATTCGATCGAATTCGGGGCGTCCGTTGTTCTTGAAATGTGCAACGCCGTCGGAATCTATCATTTCCGGCCATGGGGCCAAGTCAACCTGTTTGCCATGGGTATCGGTTACAGGTCTTTGGACAAGGGCTGATCTCAGTGCATATAGCCATAGGCCCCATCCGGGGTGACTTGGGCGATATGGTAGGCTGATGTAGGGGCATATTTTCTCGGATTTGTTGAAGAATACTTTGAATTTTGAGCCACTAATCAAGTAGAAACAAGACATACGGAGTTGGCTTACTCTTAGACGGATGATGGCGTTCAGGGCTGATCGCGCCGATCCATTGATCCATCCCTGCCGTGGTACCGGAAGATATCCAGAGCAGTGCTTTGACGTAATAATGGTAGTACTCCCAGAGTATCATGGAATTGCGAAGGATGGGGTGGGCGTAAGTAGTATCAAATAAATTTGCTCGGCTGACATCGATCGGTATGCCTGGCTCAATGGGGTCTTGCTTCCTGCCGAGAGCCGGAAGCAAAACTGGGCCGGGATTTCGCTTCAAGGACTCCGTGTTAGGGCTGCTTTCTGAGGAAAGAAGCGAAATCACGTACCTTGGGCGCGAAGTGGCAGCCGTCCCTGTGACACATTATGACTCGTCTCGTTGGCGATGTAACAGCCAAATATGCCACGTCCGCACCGGTCTCGCCGCTGCCAACAACCAGGACAGTCTTGTCAACTCCAAACTGCTTTCGCTGCTTGAACATAGAAGAATGAAGGACCTCAGGTACCTTGTCGATTCCACTAATGTGCGGTATATTCGGCTCCACATGTAAGCCCGAGCATACAGCAACAGCATCGCATTCCCACTGAAGTCGTGTTTGCCTGCCATTGGTTGCGTATGTGATGACATGGCCACCGCCATGTCGTCGAGTCACAGACAGCACTCGTGTATGGAGCATTATGCGAGGCCACAAGCTGAATTGTGTGCAGTAGTCCTGCAGGTATTGAACGTATTGTTCTGCGCTGAGGAAATCTTCGCGACCAGCGTGTCTGAAGTCCGAGAAGGTTGTAAGCTGCTTCGAAGACACCAGCTGATGCCAGCGTCAGATGTATCCAATCGGCATTTTTCAAGCTGGAACTGACCTCCGCATCTTCATATGAGCGTGCAGCAAATGTGCCACCAATTTGGGGTTGGTACTCGAAAAGTCGGGCGTCGACGGATTCGCAAAGCAAACTCTGATGCGCCATGACCAGGTACTTTAAGGTCACGATGCCCGATGGACCTCCTCCAATCACTGCAACTCTCATTTTGTAGGTTTAGCAAGACTGTTTCGAGAATACCCGTAAAGAGGTGCGTGAGATCACTTGGAGGTGAGTGCTGACACCAATGAGGTATATCTATGTACCTCGCGGAAACTGATAGGTGCTGACTGGCAGATCCCCGGAAGTCCCAATCTACCTCTAATGAATGTGGACTTATCTAATTCTGCGACTACTTGTGGCTTTCAATCTTGCAAGTCTAATCAGAGGGTAAGTGCCCAATTGTGTTCTATTGCACGCTGTGGCGAGCAATCCTATGTCGTCGTCTGGGAGGTAAGGGCGTAACTACACTATGTACATCCAATGAAAGGCTTTTGGCTTTACATTGTTTATCGAGTACCGGTTCGGTGTACCTATATTGCAAAACGAACAGAACGCTACGCGCCGTTAGTTGCCGATAACATATATGCACTCCCTCTGGGATAGGCAGAGTCATGCTGCTTTGTGGTCAATTCATTCTTGTCCAAATACTGCCATCGCGTCTTGAGATCAGAGCGAAATGAGATACCCGTCTCCGCCCTCCCATTCGTTGCTGCGAAATCCATCCCTGTTAAATGCCCGGGTTTCCGCCTTCTACGGAGAACCTTCTACGGAGAACTGACCCGACCTCGACCCCGACCCCGTTGGGGTTGGCAAGGTTAGTGATACCTATTTCCTTGCGAACTACCTCCCACTGAGCTCAAAAGTTTAGTGCAGCATCTCGACTCCCCATCCAGTCAGGTAATATCTTAACCACCTACGTCCCCGCACTCAATAGAGGCGGCCCTCAAATTCCTCCGATGTCAAGATCTCGCCGGCTAGAACCCTCCCCATGTCGGTCCGCCGATGTCTTGACAATTCTTGCGAATCCGCGTTACGGCCCTGAGAAAAGCCACGGGGCTCCTCTCGAACCGGCAGGACGGATTCTCCAAAGTCTTCCCCGCAAAGCCGTCCGCGGCAACTTTCTCGTCACCACTCTTGTACGAAAGCCCCCAAAAGCGGCATAGAGCGGAGTTTTCGTCGTACGATTTGAGCCACAGTTGCCCGGCAAACATACTCAATTGGGCTACCAGAGACTGGAAGCGGCCCAGCTTGAAGGCGGCGAGGGCACGGCGTCAAGTAACAGATGTTCGATTGACGGAAATGTGAGGTTTATTCGGTACAGATGAATTGAGACCCTAGCGCTGTTGACCAAGTCTGCATACAGAGAGTTCACCTCCCAGGGACTCATGACGACAAAAGACATTGGCGTGGACTGCTCGACGGGATTTGTCCTTCCGACGGCGATCCACTGTACCGGTCTCTGGTACAAATCGGAAACATAGTCGTGGTCGCGAAGCACGGTGGTCGAAAAGTCCCGTGTGACATAGAACCCCTCCAGTGAAAACCGGCGAGGCTGGAAGAAAGCCGCCGCGCTGGAGTCCTCGAACGCCGCAAAAGCAGGCAGAAAAGCGCCCCCCACCTGGCTTAGGTGGCCCGTAAGTACGAGTATCCTGACGGCTTGATCGAGCGAGTTGTTAGCGGGGTTCCGAGGAGGGGGCTTTCCGTTTTGTCGTTCCTCTTCGACCTCCGGGGCAAGTTCCCGCTATTTTTCCTCTTGCAACTCGGTTGTGTCCAAAGACAAGACGTTGTGGTCCTCACACCTCTGCCGAATGGTGGGAAGCTCTTCCTGACGGGAGACGATTTGAGAATCCGCGAGCGCCTTGAGGAGAACCTGGCTCAAGCCTTCTTCCCTGGGCCCGTACCGCTGCCTGAACGTCTGAGCCTCGTTCTCCAAATACCGGTCAACATAATCACAGCCCTCCGCGATTTGGCACGCCGACTTATTGGCGACCATCTCACTCCAGATGACCTCCTGCCGCTGGTCTCCAAATGGCCCCCCGCCCCTACTCCCGGAGGCCCAACCCGTCGACAAAGCCCCTTACCCATGGTTATCCTTGCGTCTCTACCGAGCAAAGAGCCTAACGTCAAGCGAACAGATATAAGTAACTGGTGCCCCGGCAGGAGCGTGCTCCTAGAGACCAATCTCTGGCTGAAGGACTTTGCTCAGGTGCACAAGAGCGACGGAGTGCGGGCTGCGATTCAGAGCCTTGCCGGAATTTACATCTACGACTATCAGCCCATAGATGCGATTCGCAAGAGGGTCAACGACAGATTTTACGATGCCGAGTCACGACTGAGTCGGTTGCCAACGACGGGTCAGAACAAATCCCAGTCGAACGAACTCATTACTATTGCGGTCACCTTGTCGGTGCAAGACGTAAGTGGTTTCACGCCGCGTGTTCGGGGATTTATTTGGCCAACACGGGGCTGCCTGTAGTCCATTGATAGAACTAATACGCCCCTTTAATCCTAGATCGTCTTAACGGAACGCTGATTGAAGAAGCCCCAAGACCCCCGTTGGCTCTTGGGGTTCAAGCAAGGGGAGATGTTCCTCCAAAAAACTGACCGGGGTTTACGGTTTTGGAAGCGCTCAAATGCTCAACCATCCTCCCTCCGCATCTCTCAGTCCATCATTGTCGGCCCTGCTATGATTTTGGCGCAAGCAATGATGAGGCTCCCCGCCCCAGATTCCTTCAACCCGGAACACGAGGCTTCTCGGTTTGGCTGGCTGCTCTATGGGACGGAGCAGGACATGTACCAGATCCACGGCGGCTGCGGGTTTTCCCAAAAGCTCCTCCATATGATGAGCCAGATCACGTACTGTGCAGCACGATTGCAGCAAGATCCAGAAAACATTGTCGTGCCCATGACGGCGCAATACCTGCTGCAGGAGACGGACCAGATGAGGTAGTGGAGAGCGAGTCCAAGGACTGGGAGACAGCGAAAGCCGGACCGTCGGTGACCGAATGGGTGCGGTCGGTTCCAGATGGCTGTATCATCAGGTCACCTGCTGAGATGACCGATGTGACTGCGGAGGCTTGGAGGCTGACGGCCATCGTCTACCTACAATGCCGCGTCTTGAGATGGGCATCGCCCCGCCCTCTCATGGGGAGGCTACCACTTGGACGAGCTGCCAACAGCGAAGGGCGCGAACGGGTGTCCCGCAGATGAGGTTGGGCAGTCACTACGATCAATCCATGCCCATGGGGTTGCGCACGGGGACGTGCGAAAAAAAAAGTGCTGTTCAATCCCGAAACCGGGATGCCCAAGATCATCGAATTGGAGGCCGCTTCGCTTCCAGCGCGAACACGGCATCCGCTGGTTTCACTGATGCCTAACAAGCGACCTCGAGTGCAAGAGGCGATGGACACCAAGAAGACCACAGGCCGTTCGGTATCCTGGGCTTGGGGATTACCATTCCTGAGGAGACGAGGCAGTGAGGAGAAATAATAACTCCACGAGACTCTTCGATCGATCCGTACGTCAGCTCAAGAACAATGAGAGGCTGGATGTCGCTGGCGAGGAGCATTGCCAGCGCAAGAGTGGACAGCATGCATGCCTGGTGAAGTAGCACATGCCGCAGCCGTGGTCCGAGGGCGAGCCTGACCATCCTAACAAGGGTAATGTGTATCAGAAGAGCGGCGTTAGACGACTGGTGCATCTCAATTGGCGGTAGCAATAGCGAAAGCAAAGGTAGCAACTCGTTTAATATGGAAAGTAGCATCGATGCCTGTCGTCCGGGGTTCGCGCTGGATTTGTGTATCCGAAGACGAACTATAACGAAGAGCATAGACCTGATGATGACGACGGCCTGCACAGAGCCAATACTTGCGGAGTGGACCGCCTCTTTCATCCTTCCAGAGCTGGCCATACCATGTCAAACAGCTTCCGACGAAGGTCATCTGACCAACAGGTTCACAGGACTTGCCGTGAGGACTTACGTTGGGTCATAGGACTCGCTGATCACCAAGCCCCCGGCAGCACCAATGTTAATAGCCCTGCTTGCTGACCGGGGCAGCCGGGGAAGCATATGACTTGCACCTCGGCCATGATGTTGCTCCGCCCTCTGAGTTTACTTCGTACGGCCAAATTCACCCAAACACCAACAACATCACAACCAAACTCGCGAAAAAAACACCTGCACGAATAGTACATTCCTTCACACTTCATGGTATTTCACGCAGTTCTGTTTTAGCTATTGTCTGCGGCCAATAATGCCTCCCTTTGTTGAGATTACCAGCCAGCCTTACGCCGTGCCCGAAACTTCGTCGACTCTCACGTCCTCAGACTCCTCGCCCGCTACGACCACTGCCGAAGGTTCCAAGTTACACTCCAATACTGAAAAACACGGTCGAACCACCGTAATCAATGATGTTGCCGACGTTCCTCCGGTTCCGGTTGACGAAGGGCCTCCTGCGACGACGATGCGGCGACCGACGCCGCGATCTTTATCTACTCCGCGCCGTTCCTCGCGAACACGAGTCTCGAAACCCATATATAACCTGGCAAAGCTTCTGGGAACCGATGGTCATGGGAAGAGACACGCCAAGGGCGACACTGTTGCGGACCGGAAGAGGCGACGCGCAGACTCTGGCCATACCCTTCCTAGCAGCATCGAGGCCGCCGCCGGCAAGATCTCGAACGCGACCAAGAAGCCTAATAAAGTCGCAAAGGCTAACACTGATGCGTTAAAATATCAACAATCATCCACTGCTATAAACACGCCAACCATCACACGCGGTCACGCCAGACAATCTCCCCGTACTACCTGGTACTCCTCCGGCGGCGCTTCCACTCTGGAACATAAATACCCCAAGTAGGACGAGTCGGTTCACAGAGCCGACATAATCAGCGTTACTATACCGCAGGAGCTTGAGCTGCTTCAGTCTACTACTGGCCTTCCCCGCATAGACGGTTCGTCCGCCGTTCACGCCGCCTGGTCCAAAGGCAAATACGTCCTCGACCCCAACGAGCCCACAGCCTCTTTCCACGAGAGGGCTAAAGTTGACACCGCGCTAGAACCTGAAAGACAAGAACCAGGAACCGTCACAAGCACTGCGAAGCACCAGTCCAAGAAATACCTCAACGAAGGTCTCTACGCCGGCCAGGAGGTGCCACTGGACTTCTCCATGGCGCTCACCGTGGCCAAGAAGAAGGAGCTTGCGCAGCTTCCTGAGCTGATACCCAGAGATCGCTTCAATAAGACAATGCCGCCGCCCATGTACACCGGCTTCCAGATGCTACTTGCTGGCCGCGACTTCAAACTGCCGTTCCACGTCTGCAATCCTCTCCCCCCTGGCCAGCCCAAACCGAATGGATGGAAAGAGATGACCAAGAGTAAGTTTTTCTCACTACTTCCTCTTGAGCTACTTCAACACCCTTGCCAGCCAATCATTTGCTAACAGTTGCCTTCAGACCGGTTCATTGGTGCCTCCAAGGAGTATTGGCGCAAGACGTCATACATCTTTAACTATCAGTCCAAGTGCGTCTGCAGGAGCGAGGACGGCTGTGGCGAGAGCTGCCAGAACCGCATCATGCTGTATGAGTGCGACTCCACCAACTGTAATATTGGCAAGGAATTTTGCACAAACCGCGCCTTTGCCGATCTTCAGGCTCGGAGAGCTAAGGGACGAAAGCATCGTATCGGTGTCGAGGTAATGAGGACCCTTGACCGGGGCTACGGCGTCCGCAGCAACCGCTGCTTTCGGCCCAGCCAGATCATCGTGGAGTACGTGGGTGAGATCATCACCAAGGAGGAATGTGAAAGGCGCATGGATGGAATCTATCAGGACAATGAGGCGCGTCTGGATCTCAACTCGCTCGCAATTTGCTGCCGTTTCTCATGCTGACTTGATACTTCAGTGCTACTACTTGATGAGTTTTGATCAGAACATGATCATTGATGCCACCACCGGCAGCATTGCCCGCTTTATCAACCACAGCTGCAGCCCCAACAGCCAGATGATGAAGTGGATTGTCTCAGGGCAACCCCGAATGGCGCTCTTTGCGGGTCAAAACCCCATCGTGACGGGCGACGAGCTCACCTTCGACTACAACTTCGAGCCCTTCTCTACCAAGAACGTCCAGAATTGTCTCTGCGGCTCTGCGAACTGCCGCGGCATCCTTGGTCGTAAGCTGCGCAAAATCAAAACTCCAAGACGGACATAAAGAAGGCTATTAAAGCCTATCATCAACGCGGAACAGCGTAAGACGAGTGAAACCCTGACCCTGGCTCATGATTCACCAAAGGAGAATTGTCAAAACGCCCAAAGTGGGCAATGGTCAGCCAGTAGATGGCGGTCACTGAGATCAGTTGTACTTCGCTCGGTTCCATCACGTTCATGGAGCTTTTCAGGCTGAATGTATTAAGTTCCACTATGCTATGATCTCTAGGTTGGCTTCCCTGTAGGCTGCTCCACGGCGAAGGAATGTGAAATGAACGCTGTTACTACATACTCTTCCCCTTCCAGCTCGCATGGCACGGCATGGACGGTGCCGGCCTCATAGACGCCTGGCAAACGGTATATATATGATGCCCGAAAAAGATGCGTAATCCCTGACAGTAAAGATTACCAACACAGTTTTTTCTTCGCATACCTTGCTTGCCATACCACCGGAACGGTCTTTAAAAATACACCATTCAAGCTGTTCAAAGCATCGGGGACCAGTGACACCAATGCCCACATGCGCAGTAAGGCGTAAGCATTTTCTTAGGTAGACGAGGTTGCAGGCGGTGAAGTTCTTTACGAACACAGGGCTGGCTGGCTGGCCAGGCGTGTGTCACATCCACCGCACAACCGCCACATCACATTGATGACTCGGTGTGTGCATTCAGGAATCAAGCCTCGTTGCCTTCTTACATTGATAAATGAAGCCTCGTTGCATTGATGACTCGGGACTCAATTGAAGCTGTAACGCCTCAATCGCGAAGTCTAACGCCACCAACACGACTAACACGCAGCCAACGTTGGATTACAAGGCATCACAGGCCTCAACGGCACAGATAAAAGGAAGCTCTTTTCCACTCATTTAGCTAGAAATCAAGAGTCTTTACCAGTCAATTATCTCACCTTCTCACGCGTTAGCGTGCGACATTCACGCAGCTCCCGACAGGAGCGGATTTACATGCAGTTCACGTCGGCGGCCAAGCAAGCGTGGGTGACAGTATCACCATGTTGGCTGTACTTGTGAGCCTAGATCGCACTTGCCGCCCGAAGGATGCAGTTTCAGTTAAGCGACCTGTGTGGTATGGTCTTCAGCAGCCAGTATCCAACAGACAACTGGCTATCATCGACCTCAAGCGGTTGCGTAAAATCGAGGCTGGCTTGCGTGGGGCATTCATACCCAATGATCGTACTCCACTACCAACCCGCCAAAGGGCGTGTCAGTAGCCGCCAAGATTCGGATTTACATGCCTTTCTGATTCGTTCTGTACGCGCGCTGAAGAGATTGCATCTATCCGCATGCCAAAATTAGTGGCAGCGACCTGAAACAAGGGGAGAATGGTGGTTTGGTGGCGCTGGAAGTCGCGAAATATCGAGTATTCATTGACCACGCGGAGACTTTGTAACTAGGACGCGACGTCCATCTGTCGGACCTGTGACGCTAAATTGTGTCTCTCAAGGCAAGCAGTGCATGTAACACGGGTGACTATACCATGGCGCTGTGCGGGCGCGAGACGAGACCAATTAAAGAGGCCATGTAGCATCATGTGTCGATTGTCGCAGCCATTTGGTTGGCTACGGTTGTCGGGAAGCTTTCATGCATGGCTTGCTTGGATCTACGAGACCGACAAACGATACCGACCAAAGACACCGCCCTACGGGGTTGAAGCTTTCCATTTCCTTTCCATATAAGGACGCATCGAGGAAATCTCCCCCAAGCGACTGTCTCCTTTCGTCATTGACCTTATCCGCAACTTGAATCACATCCGACCAGAACCAAAAGATGTCTTCATTTGTATTCCTGAGGAGCCTCAAGGCTGTGATTGACCCAGCAAACACATTTTCCTCTGTCCCGCGATTTGGAAAACTCGCAGCCGAACTACCGCTCCGCCCGAGCTCGCTCCAACGAAACTGGCCACCCGGCTGCTCTAGAAGCCCAAGGCCGGACAAAACAGCCCCCCGACGCCAGCACCACGAACAGAGCGGAGGACTTGGAACCAGACAGGGTGTAACGTGCCAGTATCAAGGTTTCAAGCGCAGATGTGACCCCGACCCAACCGAGTCCCCCAAGAGACCCAGGATTGCTGGGACAGGTCCCAGAGTAGCGCTTTCCTCTTCCAAATCGTCTCTCCGTGGCCGGGATGATCGGTACTCTCGCCAGAAGCCCAACGCTGCCCCTATCCGTCCAAGAGTTCCGATCGGGGCGAGTGACTCAAAGCCGCAAGACCGCCTCAGCCACTCCTCCACTCAGGTCACGGTCACAACATCGACAAGGGACCGTGTCTTAGAGATCAATGGACCTATCACGAAGAGACAACGGCACACTCCACGCCAGCCTCGGCATCCTCTAAGTACTCGTCCCACGAAATCGGCGAAAACCCAAACGCGAAAGCAAGCGTGCGGTACCAACAAGCCGAACATCCATGCCGGCCGCGCCGCCCGAAAAAAGCCGAGTCGATGGCATCAAAGTACACTCAGAGGGTTACCATCCGACGACCAGAAGATGACCACTTCCTCACCAATAGAGTTCTTGTCTTGGCATGGCCCAATGCCAGAAATACGGTAGCGATCTTGGCAATGGCTTGAGGATGTGACGGATTGAGAATGGCCATGGGCACGATACCATTAATAACATGTTGGAACTCATTGCTTCTGGATTTGTCGCGAGTCCCCAAGCTCTTTCTTGCATAAAGTAAGGCGTTGAACAGAGCAACAATTATTCCCGGAGCCAGCAGAATCCAAGCTGAAGAATGATGCGTTCGTTCGTCCCTATGAGGGCTCATATGCAGATGCTCACCCATTACGCCTTCAAGCCACGAAGATATCGAGTTGTCGTGCCCCAATGTCCTACTACTCAGCATCGGTGAGGCGCTCGAGACAGGCAACCTGAGAGAGCGGAGCAAACAACCCATGACTCCTTCCGGTGGTAAGCATCTCTGGTCCCGAAGCCGGTTGACATAAGCCAACGAAGTGTAGGCAACAAAACATAACCGAGCGGCGATGTTGCTGCGGTGGGTCATTGCTTCCTCCGCTTCCAGTAGCGTGACTATACGCCTTGACGTCTTCGACGGGAGGTAGAAGGCCATTTTTATTGGGCACCTCCCACCTACTGAACGCGAGGGGATGCATCAGCAGGGGTCTCTACCGCGGAACTGTGCGCTTTTGCTCCGCCTGTTGTTGGAGCCGGGACGTATTCAACCAGCAGGTCGAGGAAGGGGCATTGCTCCCAGATGCTCTAATTCGCGTGTTCGACAGGTGATGATACAATTGGCAGACAGCCCTCCAGCAAGCGCCAGTGTATTTCACCTGCGTCTGCCTTGCCGGAACTAAATGCAAAATCAAGGGCTTCTGTCGCGCCAAACGAGCGCTTAACCTTCGCCCCCGATTGGATCCTTCACAGCCGGGCTTCGCCACGAGCGGTATTAAACCCAGCACAATCCTGCAGCTGTCCGCCACGGAGCACCAAGCGCCAAACAACCCTTCCTGCCTTTGGCAGGAAATTTTTGCCCGAGTTCTCGGCCAAACAAATGCATCGTCACAGCTCCCCTTAGACCCTTGCGGACACCAGATACCGTACAACACGCCGGACCCGAGCAAATATATCGGACCTTACGATACTAGAAAATGGGCTCGACCATGGATGAGAGGAAAATTCTCTGGGTATTGGGCAACCTAACAGCTCTGGCACGACACTTAGAAGAAAATTTGAAGTACCCGAGATTGAGATTAGAGGCTGAGAATGTCATCGCACAAGAAAAGCTCTGGACTTCTTCTCAGCCCATCCCCGACAACATTCAACATACACTCAATTTTGCGGCAATATCATGAGATATTTTCTTAGCTTTTGACGAGGGCAGCAAGGAAGATCCAGCGCTCGAGGGTATCGCACTTAATGCTCTGGCTGCGCTTGAGCTTTGTGTGATCTTGTGAGTATGTCATAAAGGTTTCCGAACTATACTGATCGTTCAACAGGGAACTTTCCCAAGACCGAGCAGTCACCATTGAGGCACACCGAGAACATTTCGCAAACATACTTGAAGGGCTTGGAGAGACCCGAACTAAATGGCATTCTACACAGGAGAGCTTACCGGAGTATCCCATGTAATACCACTTTGGCGGCCGTCAAGGCGGGCCATGGACTCGTACATCATACTCAGATCACCCCCAAGAATCGACGGACTCGCCCTGTTGCTGTAAGAGCCATCAACACCAGAAAGTTCGTTGGGGCTGTGGACACCACTGCAGCCCGATGAGCTGGGGGAAGGCCTCACGCGGAAGCAGTTCAGAGTATCCGAGCCAGTATCATGTCCCCAGAATGCGTCGTTGTAGGTAGGAGGGATTTCGACAGAGTCTTCTCAGACTGTTTCGACATCTGCATGAAGCATCCACAGTTCGAAAAGTCTTGTACTGGTGCCGAACGAATTCCTGGTTGGCAGGTGTTCTCGATGGTGTTTGGGCAAGATGACATGGTTTCAGTCGTTTGTATAACACCAACCACACAGTCCAACGGTTTGGGGTCAAGCATGGCAGTGAAAGCTTTTTGAAGGGAGAGAAGCCAGGTTTGTTCAGGTGGGTGCTGCCAGGCTTTATTCATCGCTTATTACCGCGCCGTCCGCATCTTCACTCCGGGACACTTCATCGCCATCCGTCCGAGCGTCATTCATGGTTGTGACACTGCTCTGCGGAGCCTGACGTAGGTTGCTCCAGGGCTATCAAGAGACGACCTGCTCCCGCCGTTACCGGACGCGTGTCCGACATTTTGAGCTGTCTCTATCGTCGCTTGATCCGCGCCGTTCGATTCAGACGTTCCGATTGCAGTAGAGTGTTGTTTCTTGCCATTCTTTTGTGCCGCAATGCGTCAATCTCAGCGCATGCTCTTGCCCCGATGCCTTTCTGCGCCGAAGAGCCTTGGACCTGTCGCCAGTTTCTTCGTTTCGAGAGTTGCTGAGAGGCCCACGCGAGCCTGCGCTTCTTACCTCCCAGTTGCCAGGACTGCGTCTCTAGCCTGTCAATGAATTAGCCTTAGTCGAGACAGGGTTTGTCTCAGCATACTTGCCAACTTGTTCAGGTTTGTAAAAGTCTCTCCCTCCGGAAGGCGTGTCGCGACACGGTGGCACTGATGCGTGGGATCCCAGAACGTCACCATGGTGAAGACGTGTGCCCTGTCGCCCAACTCCTCGGTCTTTCGTAGGAGACTTGGCCCCCTCTGGATAGCCGTGGCCTTCTCTCCGGCATCGTGTTCGTACAGACACGGCATGTCTTCCATTGGTGGCCAAGATTTGGCCCTGCTAGGAGCGTTTAGTTGAGTGTCGCACGACGAACAGTTGTCAACAAGATGGCCATCGTGCCACTGCGAGATTGAGCAACACCATACCGTACTGTACCATTCTTCCCACATGATGGCTATGCGGACCTGCGGGTTTTCTCGTCTCAATGTCTTCTTTTTGCCGCTTCCCTCTCGCGTTTTGGTGGCATCATAACATCATCGCAACGCCGCAGCAATATACAGCCAGTACAGCCCGTAAATGCCTGTGTGGGCCTGAAGCAGAGTCCAAGAGCCGCCTTGTGGCCCGCATTGTAAAACGCTTGCCGAGTCCCTGTCAGATGAGGCGCTTCTTGACGCGAACGGGGCACTGTAAAACGCCGGCTATCTCCTACACACGAGGCGATCATAGACGGACTTTGACATCTGGCTCTTGCAAGGAGCTGCCCGTTTCTTGACGCGGCGGAGAGACTGCGGGCCTTATGGCTACGCTCAGGGCTCATTGTCGACTTTCAGAGACCGCATTCATGTGGCCACAAGTCCAAAAGCCAGCTACCGCAACTTGTTGCCGTGAAAGGCCGGTTCAGTCCGATTGGACGAGACGGTTTTCCGAGAGGCTTCTACGAGCAAGAACTTTCCAGGGTCGCTGTACTCCTGTCCAATTACAGACTTGATGGGCCCGCAGTGATCCTACGGTGCGTTGTCCATTTGTTTCCCTGACGGCGGCTCTGACGCTGGGTGGATGAATATCCATCATTGACCTACGCAGAGGCACCCTATCGCGGCGACGGCAATTCCAAAAGTGACAAGCTGACTGCGCACTTGTCCCGAGAAACATGCTTCTTCATTTCAGGATATAGGGTGAATGTGTGATCTCCATCCTGGAGGGCGTATATTTGGGAGTGCCACAGGCGAGCGACGCACCCATGCCATTATGAACACCAAACATTGCCGTTGGTACTGTACAGTATTCTCTCATGCCAAAACGGACATACCAGGGCAACCGACGCCGGATAGATCAGCGTAGTCCGGATGATGCCTCGCAGCAAGCCATACCTGTATAGCTTCGAGAAACAGGTTCCATCCACTCGCTCCGAGGTCGCTCTATGCACAACGTGCCTGACTGCAATAATTTCCGACCTGTCTGTGGCGTCTGGCTTTGGTCTTCTTCCTGACTACAATTGTCCATTATTCTCTGTGATGGTCTGAAAGTTTTGGCCGCTGCCTGTTGAGACATCCGGCGACTGTTGTGGTGACTTCCACTGGCCACCCATCACCGTACCCGATCCAATCTGAATGTGGCGTCACAGTTTCTGCATGCATATCTCTTTACGCAACAAAAGATCTTTTTTTTTTTGCCAATGCAAGGAAAGCGCTCGTAGCCTGTTGCGCCGTTTTCGCCTTCTGATGCTGCTTGAGAGTCGGGCTTCCACATGTTCGCGCGGCGTCGTGCCTGCTTTCTGCTGTGTTGTGTGGCTATACCCTTTTCATTCAGTTGAGGCCCTACCAATGAACTGTGGAGCAACTTCGGTCGGTTGGTCAGGCTCTCCTAGACGGCGCAGCGTCGGACTGGCTCCCTCGCGACTCTCTTGTCCCGTCGGCAAGTGTGCTGTTTCTGAACCAACGAAGTTAAGGACCGTATGCTTCTGGGGCTGACGCACATCTCTGTTTCCCGTGGCTTTCTATTCCGCTTCCGCGGCGACACATGATTGGCCAGACTGCCGCGCTTGTCTACCTAGCACGTTCTGGCCCTGCAAGCAGTGTGTCGACGAGCGGGCGAGCGGGCGGCTGTACGGTTATTGACTGAAGAAAATCCTGGACAGAAGAAGTCATTTGCGGCGCAACAGGTTCACAAGGTGCCCATCAGCATTCTCAAGATGTGCGTGGCTCAGGGCAGCTTTCGCAGCGGCGTTAAGCCGAGACCCAGGGGTTTACGCCATGGCGTAATGGTTTGCGGCGTCACCGAGTGTGATAGTCGGTAGCTCTGTCTGAGAGTCAAACCAAGGACGCCGCCGCCTTCAAGGCCCGCAATGCGTGCGTTATGAGATAGTGCTGGAATGACAAAACCTCGCCGGTGTGAGGCTAGATGGAGGATATGTTTAAGCTGACTCGACTAAGCCAACTGGGGGCCGGGGGGGAGAAGGCGAGGACATCTAAGGGCGCCGGAGTTCCCCAGCCGACTATGCCTGAAAGTGTTCCGCGGGCGAGGTTCCGGCGCTTGCCAGCACGGTGCCCACGCAGGCCCGCCTGCGACGGCTCAACACCCCAGACGGCTACTTGCGCGGTGTCTGCAGTGAGCCTCGTAAAGCTGGTACACTTCCCTGGTCCCTCCCGCTAAGCCCGGGTAGAGAAGAAGACTACAAGGACAAGACGCCGTACGGCGGTCTTGTTGCCTGCTGCAATCGTTGTCAACGAGACAGGAGAGTCGGCAGCGGAACCAGCCGAGCGGCCAGACAGCGCAGCATCGGAGGTTCTTGGACAAAGGACCGACCTGGACACAGGAGTGCCTTGTCCACAGGCCGAAACTGCTCCACAGTTGGTTGGTACTGAACGAGAAGATTATGGCAACACAGTGCAGGAACGATGTCACGCGAACATGTGAAAGACCGACATCCCAAGCAGCTTCAGAAGGCGAAAAGGGCGCGGCAAGCCTATACCCGCGTTTGCACACTTTCCCCCTTGTCACCAAAAGGCCTTTGTTGTCTCAGGATATGCATGTGGCACCTGTGACGCCACGTCCACATCGGTGTCAGGTACAGTATTGGGTGGCCAGGAGAGGTCATCGCGGCAGTCGCTATATGGCCCCAACAGGCAGCAGGTGAATTCCTGTATGTACACCAAAGAGAGAATAATGTACAACGAAAGCCATGAGAAGATCATAGGTAGACGCCATGGACAGGTCGGCAAATTTCGCAGCCAGGTACGTTGTGCTAGTGCCTCTGCGTAGGACAACGGTGGTAGACATTCATCCACCATCGTCATAGGATCGCTGCTGACCCATCAAGTCTGTAAATGGACAAGAGGTAGAGTAACCAGGTAGGTTTCTTGCCCATAAAATCCTCACCGAAACCGCATCGTTCAATTGGACTGAATCTATCTTTACGGCAAATCGCGGTAGCCATGGTTTGAACTTGTAGCCACAGGAACGCGGTCTCTGAGAGTCGACAATAGGCCCTAAACCCGCAGCATCTCCGCCGATGTAAGAAGCGAGCAGCTCCAGGCAGCAGCCAGATGTCAAAGTCTGTCTATTATAATCGTCTCGTGGGCACCGATCTTGTTCCACCGGTAAGTTCGTTCCCGCCGATCGGTAGGGTAGACAGCTATCTCACTCATAGCACGATCGACGATGGAATGCAAGAGGCAAAGAACGGCGCAAACGCCTTGTGACCTACTTGTTTAATCGGCCATGGTCGGTGTCTTTGGAGCTCAGTAAGGAGTTTAGTCTATGATCTTACAAAAGGACTTTCGCGAATTCGGGTGTGTCGACGGATATGTGGTGCTCGTGGGTGTATTGTACTAAATGGACTTCTCGTTCATGAACTGACTAGACTACTTCAACTAATAACAATGTCACTCATACAATGGGACGTGGCTCTGCAGGTATGCACCAGTCCCCTAGCAACACTCTCCATGCCTCAGTTACCATCTCACAGTTTGTAACTCCTCATGAATAGCACTTGCCCCCCGGCGGCATCTGAAGTTGATCTTCAATGCCATGCAGTCTAGCTCGATCTCATCACCCTCTTGCGCGAAAGGGCGATCCAAGTAAGATGGCAAAGGGCGGCTAGAAGAATATATCCCTCTCTGCACGTTGAAATAGGGCATTGTGAAACCGACGGAGGTAAGGCTAGGCCAGGGTTTCCGCATAGCTCCTGGGCTCAACAAGTGGCAATCCGTAGGATCACTCCCAGGACTATGAACCATGAAGCGTTTCTCAGCACTGCCTGTACCCCGCTCTTCGTGCTTCACTGGACACATTTGTATTGCCGAAACCCCTTTTTGCCTTGGCGGATAGGCACACACAACATCGATCCTGCTGTCGTTCAGGATGTTCGACCTTTCCCAACGAATATCTGCGCCAGATGGAATCGCAGTGCCAAAATCGAAGTTGAAGTCACCGCTCGTGCCGGGGATAGGTATGATGGTCCCATTAAACCACGCTCTCTTAGAATGGCGGACTTTCGTAGATTCAGGGGTAGACGTCGAAAATATGACATCCCCATCCGCCTTGAGCCAGTATGATCTCTGATACCGGCTGAGCCCGAGGGCAATTTCCTTGGATACTCTGGCAAACAGCCAGATTCTCAACGTGTGACGGCCTTTGCCCTTTTTCCAGTACAGTTGAGGATATCTGTGTCTTTGTCGTAGGTTGTCCAAATCAGCTCCCATGAGCATGATCGTATGACCCTTACTTATCATAAGTTCAATCCAAGGGGCGTATTCCGGAATGTCTCTTATTGGCGTCACATATTTGTTGACAATGTTCTGCCAATCTTTCCAGTGCAGCCGGCCACCAAGAAGTGATAGAAGTAGAGCCGAGTCCGATGCCGATAGGTGTGACAGGATCGATTCCAAAACCGGCCAAATACATAGCCAATGTCCTTGGCTGACAGTAGTAGCACCGTCAAGCTCAGGGAGGGTGGCACCCCGCACAGATCTGGTGTTGCTCGCGGCATTATCCATTCGGAGGTCTATGAGAACAGAATTGCCTGATGTGATTGTCGTATCGACTACTGTGCTCGCTCGGTCTTTGGGGGATGTGTTGCGGTAGGAAGTTGGTAGGAATGGGTCGGTGCTCATGACCGGACGGTGACGGGGCGAAGTGGTCAAATGTCGATGGCAATGTGCGAGGAGGAGGGACAGAGGAGCCCGGGTAGTAGGGGGGATGCCGGGCTTGTACTTATAGGCAAGACAATCAGGATTTGCATATGCCGTCTTCGTACGGGCCCACCGGAGGCTGCCTTCGAGTCTCCCATGCCCACCAACTTCCAGTCATGCGTAGCCCGCGAGCTTGTTCCACAAATAAACTTGGTTGGAAGGCTGCGATCTCTATTGGTGTTCCAGCTCCAACTCCTCCCACCTACGACTCATGGACATGAGCCCATTGCTTGACTCATATAGCGTCCCCATTCTCTCCCGCATCAATACGCTGGTCTGGTCCTTGTGCTGCCATCATCGACCGCGACCATAACACAATCAGACCTCATCACGATTCACCATCGTAACCCTTGTCGATATGGCGCCGCCTCCCCATGACACCGGCAGGCCTCAGCGGCAGGCCAGCCCGTTTCCCATGGTGGCGACCGAGGCGCCGACCATTGAGGTGGCTAGTCAAGCCGGGGACGACGACGAGTTCGACCTGACCGAGGAACCCTTCAACGACGGGTCCACGAGCGATACGTCGAGCGTGTACGCGTGCACTTACGACAACGATGACAGGAGCATGACCGCGAGGACATGAAGCACGCCATGCTCATGGAGCTAACGAACGGGACGTTATTTTACTGGCCCGTGGGGGACAATCCGCAGTCTATCCTGGATATCGGGACGGAGATGGATGAGTGACCCTTCATGATACGGCCCGAGTTCAGACTGACGCTGGGACAGGCATCTGAGCGATTGAAGGTTGGCTCACATGGAGCGCCTCATATGAGCGGCGAAGGTTGCTGACTCTTGTATTTGGCGACAGGTTTACCAGCGCGCGAGTCTGCGGCATCGACCTGACGCCCATTCAGCCGCTATGGGTGCCCCCGAATGTCGAGTTCCTGGTCGACGACTGCGAGCAGGACTGGCTCGTGAGGAACGTTGACCTCGTCCACTTTCGCCCCATTGCGGTTATCCTCAAGGACATGGGTCTCGTCCTAGATCACGCGTACGAGTAGGTGTTGATTCTCATACTCACTTCTCACTCGGATGGCCTCTTGCACGTTCCGTATTCCGGCTAACTGAGAACCTAGGAGCCTGCGCCCCGGCGGCTGGATCGAGTTCCACGAGCTCCACGGCGTTCCTAGCTACGACGATGCCACCATGCCCGGCGACGACCCCTTCAAGAAGCTCTACCGGACGGCCGAGGAGGCCTACCAAAAGTTCGGCATGAGCACCACTATCGCGGCGCGCCTCGAGCCCCTCCTGCGCGAAGCGGGCTTCACCAACGTCCACTGCAAGGTGCTCAAGGTGCCCATCGGCGTGTGGGCCAAGGACAAGACGATGCGTCTCATTGGCTTATTGTACCAGAAGACGGCGGTGCTCGAGTTCATCTTGACGTTTGCGGGGCGGCCGTTTGAGGCGCGGGGCTGGATCCGACCGAGGTAACCGATCAACCTGGCCATGGCGCGCAAGGGACTCGAGGATTCCAACGTTCACCGGCGCGTTAACTGTTACTTTTGGTATGCGCAAAAGTCGGCGGGGCATGCGACCTAGCGATGGATCAGGGGAATTAAATAGAGAGACGGGCTATGGATGCCAGTGACTAGAGAGGCATGGCGATGAGTGGGTTGGAGAAGTGACTTGCCGCACTTGACGGGCGGGATAAAGAAGATAAGGAGGAACCAATCACCTAACAAGACCTGCATGTGAAACAAGGAATGCAGCATAGAGTTGGCATGATATGTGACAAGCGTCCAGCATCAACCTTCTTTGAGGCGTATCGCACACGTATGATCAGTCCGGCACGACCTAAACTGGCCTGTCCTAAACTGGCTCGTTATGATAGAGGTTGACGTGCGTCACAACTTGAACAATGCGCCACTGCCTGCTATCCTGACATCATTGCCAGTGGCACAGCAATCAAGTAATTGAGCAACATTTGGATTGTTGGCTTCGATGCTGGATGCCCGTTGGGAGCGCTATATATTTGAACGGACAAGTACCAATAAATTTTCAAGAGTTCCTGAGCAACCAAAATGAATTTGCCTTGGTACTCTCTTTTCATAGCTTCGATAGTCTCCGGTGCTGCAAGTGGCAGCAGTACAACCAGCAATAGTCTGGGGACGACCCTCGACTGCGGACCTTCGTCCACCAAGGCAGCCAGGCTTTCTATCCATATTCCATATTCCATATGGAACATTTCTCGTATGGATTACGAATTTCCCTTCGTATGGAAGCTTATTCCATGCGTATGGAATACAGAAAATGACGCCAATTTTTTCCCCGTACACCACAGCCCTTCTTAGGCAGCAGGCGTGGTTTCCCGCCATCTGGCCATACCATCGTCGTTTTCTTCGCTCTCTGCTTCGATCAGTTCAACAGGGATCCCCTGTGTGATGCCGCTTTTGATCCAGCTCTTCATGCACTCCCCCTTCTCGATTGTGCGACTTCCTAGCTGACATCTATCCCAGGATATCGTACGCCGTGCACCAGAAAAGACACGCTCTGGCTCGGCGGACATAGCAGGCGCTGAAAGGATATCGACGGCCATTTTGGAGAGACGGGGGTACCGCTGTTGCTGTTCTTCTCGGAGCCACCAACTAAGCGGGGAGCAGTCGATAGCGACTGGCGTTTGTGTGATGAAGGATTTGTACTCATCGAGCTCGTTCATTGCCGGGCGAACGACATCGAGCTCTCGAGCGAGCAATTCATACTCATCGGGTGGCTGCAGTTTGTCTCGTAGTTCGGGCGTTGTGGTGGTAATCGGCAGCGTCTGGTAGTAGTCCTCCCAGTACTTCGTCACGCTATCAAGTACTGGTTTGTGCCACGACTTGGGCCAGTTCTTTTTGACGTGGGCCATACGGCGTGACGGATGAAGCATCATTGCCGCGCCATAGGCAGGGCTCTCATCCGTAAGCTGGTAATACTTGTCAAATACAGCCCAAGAGGCAGCGATGCAGCTACGGAGTGCATGGTTGTCCTGGTGCTTTTGGAAAGCCTGTGTGTAATGCCTATGAAGGATGTCCATAGTGAAGAGCGTGCGGTCGAGGGTGGCATAGCGACCCTCTGTAAGCTGAGTGATCTTCCAGAATGGTTGAAGGAAAGTGCGCGTTTCCCTTAGGATACTCCACTCGTTAGGGGCGAGATAGTCGTCCCGTAGGTTCTCATAATATCTTCTCTGGTACCACTCCACATGCTCCTGGAGATTGAGGGCAACGTCCAGCAGTAGAAACCATGAGTTCCAGCGCGTATCGTTGTCCAGCCCTAGCGACCGGCCAGCGCGCTTCTTGAAGAGATTCCACCGGTATTCGTTCTCGCGCATGTGGACCGAGATGTTGTGGATTTTTCCAAGAGGCCCTAGTCGACGCCACCCTAGCGCTCTTTGCGCCTTGACTCGCTGTGCAAAGTCGGCACCAAACGCAATTTCGTCGTCGCCCTCCATCTGCTCTAGAGCGGCTCGTGCAGCTTCTTTGGAGTCCATGAAAAGGAAGGCCTGAACAGCGAGGTTAATGACATGACCATGGCATCGAATCCTCTGCTTCCTTGGCTCCCAATTGATGCCCCTCGCTTGTAGATGCTCGCCAAGCAAACGGCAGAGCTTGTCGTTAGAGCCGTGGTTGTCGCCGGTGTAGAAGCCGATCTTGTTCCAAATGTTGTAGTCTTCGAGAACGTGCCGCAGAAGCTTCCATTGCTCAGCTCCGCCATGGCTACCAGGCCCATCGAGGCCTGGCAGCTCGGACAAGGCCAACAAGGCCTGTAATGTCTCTTTGGACTCTGGATCAACAAATTTAACACAAGTACCAAGGAAGGCTTTGTGATTCGGAGCTGTCCAGACGTCGGCAGACAAATGGAGCTTTGATGGCGAGGACTGTAGCCTTCTCCGCAGGATATCCTTGTGCACACAATAGGAATTGGAGACAAGCTTTTGGATGGAACCGTGGGAGAGGCTAATGATGCCTTCCGCGGTGTAGTTGATAGCGCCGATAAGCGCGTGCAGCTCTGGCCAAGAACTGCAATTGTAGGAGAGGTTGCGGACGGTGACGAGCTGGACCAGAGCCTCGAGTGCGGCCTTCCGATTGACTGCAGCTCTGAGAGTGTCTTCCTGCATCATCAACTGCTTTGCAGCACTTACCTCTCCGGCTTTTGCGAAAGCATCCTGAATAAGGCTGTCGCGCTGCTTCTTGACAGGGTGGTCGTGGGCGTCCAACTCAATCCCGTGGACTTTGAACAAGTGATGGCGGAAGGTAGTTGAGACAGTCGTCGAATAGGTCGGATCTATACAGTGTATGCAGTAGTAGATCTTCTCATTTTTGCGAGGGCAACGGGCTGGCTCTGAGTTTTGAGGTTCGCGTGCATGGGCCCAAGTGTTTGCGGTTGTCTTGCGTTTTCGCGTCGTCCGACCGTTGGAGCTTGACGCATTTTGCGGAGCAGAGCTCGCAGATGACGGCAGCTCAGAGGCTGACGAAACAGACGCTACAGAGAGCGCGCGGTCGCTGGAGGCAATCGAAGCGAGGGAGGACATTTGCTGTATTGCTGGCCGAATTGAATGGAGACGCGATTCCTAACGGAAATCAAGGGGTACCGGACATCGCGCTGGATCCCCCAAGATACACAAGGATAAACAATTTTCCGGTGTATTTCCATACGTATGGAATACAGTCATCTCATATGGAATACGGTTAATCCATATGGAACGTTCCATATGGATTAACTTAATCCATACGCTTATGGATAGAAAGCCTGCCACCACCAATTTCATCAACCAACTCATCAATACCGTCTAATTGCGTCATTACTCACGTCTATTTGCCACATTTTCGACTCGTCACGATGCCACCAGAGTTTGGTCAAGCGGGTGGTATAGGGCGAGGGGAGAGAGAAGCACCGCAGCCCGTCTCGTCTAGATTTGGGTTGAACACGCAAGTGAGGCAGGGACCCATTATCATCGGGCTGTACGGGCTCCCAGGCTCGGGGAAGTCAACCTTATTGAACCATCTCAAACTCCAACTGGGTCATGACGGCTTCAGCTTCTACGAGGGCTCTGAGAAGATCGCAGCGCTCGTCCCTGGCGGCCTAGAGGCTTTTCAGAAATTGAACGAGCAAGACAAAATCCTCTGGCGCCAGCTAGCAATAGACGAAATCGGAAAGGAAAGTGTCCAAAACAACCGGATCGCCGTGGTCACTGGGCACTTCATGTTCTGGCCTGAAGCGGAGCCTATTGGGCACCAAGTCCATACGGCGAACGACTTGAACACATTCACCCACATCACCTACTTGGATGTTCCTGTCAATACTGTCGCAAGACGCCGCCGAGACGACAAACAGAGAAAACGACCGGACGTGTCAACCGAGCATCTACGGAAGTGGCAAAATGACGAGATCGCGGAGATTCGTCGCCTCTGTCGTCTCCATGATATCTTGTTCACGCTCATTCTTAATCAGTCTGACGTTCTCAACAGCGTATTGACGATGATTCAACATTTCCGTCGAGCTGCTACTGAGCCAAACTGGGCCCGCGTCAACACTAGGCTTGACGAGATTCTCTCGGTTGGAAACCAGCTGCAAACTATGTTGGTGATGGATGCGGACAAAACCCTCGCTGCCGAAGATACCGGTACCATGTCCTGGGAAGCCCTCGCCAACTCTGGCCGGTGGACGGGCCAAGGATCTCCATTGCGAGAGCTTTTCAGCGGCCCGTTGGGTTATTCTGAAACCGCATTCCTCCAGGCAACATTGCTGTATGAAGAAGCAACGAACGAAGAAGAATTCGAGAACATCTGCAACATTGTAGCGTCATCAGTCAAGATGCATCGGGATTTTATTGCACTCTTGCGCCTGGTGGCGGGCCAACAGCACATCCGTACAGTGGTTGTGACCTGCGGTATTCGCCGCGTTTGGGAAAAAGTCCTGGAGAGAGAAAACCTTTCGGAAACAGTCAAGGTTATCGGCGGCGGGAGGATTCTGGACGGATTTGTGGTTACCGCCCAGGTGAAAGCCGACATCGTCGCTCGGCTGCGCCATGTGGAGCATTTGCATGTCATGGCATTCGGCGACAGCCCTTTGGATCTGCCCATGCTGGAAGCTGCTGACGAGGCCATAATCATTACCGGCGAAGAGCGAACCAGGAGTCGCAGCATGGACGCTTTGTTATCGAAGGCCATCGACGACAGGGGCCTCAAAGCACGACAAGCACTCCTGCCAGACCACAGCTCACCCCGACTGGATGAGACCAGGTTGCCACAGGTCCGCCTCATTGATCTCGAGTTCGTTGAGTCAGTCATCCGTTGTCGCGGCAAACGTCGGTACTGTGGCACGAGCTACGACCTCCGGATCTTACATGCCACTAAGAAGAACGCAGCGAAGTTACTAATGTCCCCAACTCGCGACGCGTCCGTTGCCGGTCCCGTGCTAAGGAAGGCACACCACCATGTGGGAAAGTATCTGGCAATCGAGTTCGTCTCAAAGCTCATTGGAGTCGAAGAGTACCCCATTGCACACGTACAGGGCCATCAGACCAGTGGCTTTCGGCTCCGCCACGAGCATCAGACCTCGATCGTGGCCCTGATGCGCGGCGGAGAGGCTATGGCTTTTGGGGTCAACGAAGTCTTCCCAGGTGCCATGTTCATTCATGCTGCCACTCCTACAGACATCCAGAGCCGTCACCTTCAAAACCAGCGCACCGTGATTTTGGTTGACTCCGTTGTCAACAGTGGAAAAACGCTGCTGCAATTTATCAAGCATGTTCGTCTGCTGCATAACGACATCTGCATCTTGGTCATCGCCGGAGTTGTTCAGACCGGAGCCATTGCCGAGGGACAGGCCTTGACGAGGCTCATGACACAGTCTGGTGCCAGCCTTATCGCGCTTCGACTATCCGAGAACAAATTCACAGGTACTAAGAATACCGATACTGGCAACCGCTTGTGCAACACTACACAGTTCATTTAGCACTGGGCGTACTGTATCGGATCTTTTCTTACAATATTGGAGGACATTGCTGCTACAATTTTTATTAAATTTCATGACATAACTGCTGTCCTTTGGTAGCCTGTTCTAGCTGTGTGATCTGTGTATATTCAGATATGTTCGAAATGTCGGTTCTTGTCAATGAACTCTCTCCCTCAATTTTACTTCTCTCCTGCCGACCTTCACGGCAGCAGAACCCATGTTGTCTTCAGCTGATGACAGACTCGCAGACTTTTTGCAGGTCAATGCCATCGCGGCTGGCGACTTCGCGGAGACTCAGAATCGTTTTATGCGTGAGATTTTCTGAGCTCTCTCGAACTAGAGGATTAAGGTGACCAAGGACCTTTTGGAGCCCCTCGTGCTAAGAGGTGCGGACGGAGAGATTTGCGTCTGTGATCCATTGGACAAGTAGGCGCTGAAAATTATTTTGTCAAATCGAGCAACTAGCTCGTCATGTGGTTGCGTTGATGGTTGACCAGCGCCTCATGCCGTGTAGTCCTACCTTCAGCTTGGAACCCAACGACCAGCGCAAGCCTACTCCCACCCTGCCTCCTCCTCCCGCATCTGCATTGGCAAGCCCCTAAGCCATTCTCTTACTGACTTCTCCTCGACCGGCTTCTCACTCGTAGCATCATCCGCTTTGTCCAACAGTATAGGATCAGCTTTCTCCACGATGCCTACTTGCAGCTATGACCGCAGCACCTGGCAAATAACAATGGTACTTGCCTCCAGCTGATTCCGAAGAGGCGTCACCATGCGGCCTGCCGCCGAGAATAGCCTCTCGCACTTAGCGCTCATCGCTTGAACCGTCATAAAGTCCACCGCCATTCGCGATAGTCTAGGATACTTGAACCGCTGTGCATGCCAATACTCGAGCGGATCCCGAATCTGGCTATCCGTAGGTAACAAGTCCTTCTGCCAAAATTGTTCCACACGGCGCAATCTAGCGACCTGCTGCCAGTTTGTAAATGCTCGATGGACACTAGGGGCTTTCACCTAGACCACGTGCCACTGGGGAAATCCAAGCAAGCGATAGGGTTAGAGGTGCTCAAGTTGTTTGTCGTGTGAAATGGTTATCCAGTGGTCACCGCCGAACCTAGCTTGTATCAGTTTAACCCGACGATGTTGGATTGAGGCAATGTGGGGATGGAGACAGCATTCTCGCTCCTAGCAGCCTAGTTTCCGCTTTACTACATTTTGGTGGATGTTACAATGTGCGAAGGGAGAACTGCCAGAGACATGTACATGGCCAGGTGCAGGGCAAACATGATTTACGCCATTGGTGCCACCGTGAAAAAGAGTGGCGAAATTTTGTCGGGAAGTGACTTGGCATATGAGTTGTTTCCTTACCTTCCGGAGGGTGGCTGCTGGCATAGTCTTATAAGAAGGAATTGGCATATCCATGAGCTATCTAGACTCTGCTCTTTTGGAGCAAATGCGGCCAACCATAAGTAACATTCCGCATCGCGGTGTCCACTCATCTTTACCCCCGGCTTTACACATACGCTGAAAATCGAATCCTTCCGCAGACTGCAGCGATGATTCATTATGAGATATCCTCAAGTCAGCAGCCTCGTAAAGACGACTTGGCCTCTAGAATTTCAAGCGAAGGAGTCGAACACTCACTTCAGAACCAGCACAGTGCGGGCCTTGCTCCTCCAATTGCCGTCAATTACCATGCCTTCGATGCTTTAGGATGCTGCTGCAACGTTCGTGGCTCTAGAACAGTCGCCTGCTCCCGCCCCGCGCCACATGGGCTTCCAGGACCGACAGTGGAGGCATGCCAAACCAAAATCCCATCACATACGGAATGTAGGAGTACAATTTAACGCCCATGCTTCCTATTCAAGTGTCTAGTAAGGTGGTCTTTCCTACGGAATGTCCTCCTGCAATGCCTACAAGTAGACTTTGACACGTCCAAACCCATTTCACGAGCTGTCACCGGATGATTGCTGATATAATGCCTTTCTAAGTCACGCCTCCATTGAAAAGATTTCTGGCACAAATGGCACTTCTTAGGCTCTGTCTCTCTGCGGACTTGTTTTCTACAAAATGATTAGCATTGATGACGCACACTGCCTGGGTAAGACTTACTTCGGAGCCGGTGGACAATCGTCTATGTTCTTGTTGGCCTGCCGATTTGGCGGCTTACGTGATTGTGGGCGTTCAGTCATGGTAGCTGCCACCATTGCAGAGTTGCAAGGCGCCGTTTGTTGGTAGCCGATACGACCTTCGTGGACTGGCGAAACGGAGGGCGGGCTGCGAGATGATGCAGAAGAAAACAGGTCCGCGGGTGAAAGACAGAGATCATCTAGGCAGCTGTCCGGTGGGCATTCGGACGACAATGGCAACCTTTCGCCATCAGCCATGATACCTACATTACTGTAGTAATGGTCATCCATCGAGCCATCTGGTGGAACAAGACAGGCATCGAAATTGGCGACACCTGGAGCGAGAAGCGGAGTAGGCTGAATCTCACTGTCTTCGCCCTCGTCTGTGAACGCCGTCCATTGCAGGTCCGCAAGATATGCCGAAGTTACATCAAAGTGCTGGCCTAGGCAATAATCAAGTTCATCGAGTATAGTATCCAAGCTAAGATGAAGCCCCGGTGCCGGTAAGGGTTGTCGATAATTCGTCTGCTGATTATCCATCTTGTTCGAGCGGGTTTGAATTTTACCGCACGAAGCGGGAGTTTCGTTGCTGGTTCCTTGGGAAGTTATGATATTTAAGTGTTGCTGCTGGCATCTGCCAGCCTCGCAACAGGACACCTTTTAATGACTTTATCCGGGTCCATCAATCTGGCCTGCCGTCTGGTTAGCGCCCTGGAATAAAGGGGAGAAGACTCTGAATAGTACACTGTCGCAAACTTCCAGCTCTGAGGCTTCTACGCCCGCACGTCTTCGCTTGCAAATGATCAACTATTTGCAAGGATGCGTTGGTAGCATCCCGCTGGCGTGGCGGCAGCCGCAGCGAAGCCAAAAGGCAATGGCAACAACCGAACAAGCCAGTAGAGCGACACTGCCAAGGCATGCTTGTAGATGGTCTGTTTGACTTGGAAGCGTGGATTGCTAGGAGCCCTGGAAGTCTGGATACTGTTAGCTACACTGTGACAGACAGTCGTGGACAGAAGGGGGGGTTGCCACGGACTTGCACTGTGGAGTGCGAGCTTCCAAGTCGCAGCCCGGATGGTAGTACGACGTGGCGCCTGGAAGCAAATGGCATCTCGTTGAATGACATATTCAACGAGATGCCATTTGCTTCCAGGCGCCACGTGTGAAAGGAGACCGGGGGGGTTGTGGTAACGAAGATGAAGATTACAAGTAAGAAAACGTACTCGGCACTTCCAGGCACGGATTTATATGTTTTGCAGGAGCCCTGAAACCCAGCCAGCTTGTATGCGACTTGCCAATTAGAGCGGTTGAGGTGTAAGCTCTGATTGGCAGATTTGGAGGCCCGGGCATGATGACGCCACAACTTCGCCAGCATCTTCGCTGCGGCTGCAGATCACACACGGCTGTGATTGCCAATTGCTCAAATCAGATCGTTGCAGTCGCTAACAGTCAGGTAGGTGGTGGCCACGTAGGTATTTGGGGGGGTTTCAAACAGTGGCTCCTTGGCGCACTCTTGCGTAGGTACGTTGTCCCCGCTTTTCCTTTCCAAGACTTTGGTGCTTGTCTTGCTTGTTTGCTTGTGTACTTCGTACCTAGGGGTCAGCCTCAGAGCTCTATGCCCTGGGCGACCAGTTCGCCTTCTGGCCTCAGGCGGCAGACACTCGTTCACGTGATGCATAGATTGCCTCCAACACGGCGGCACATTTCAAGGCCCAGAAACGGAATTTGTTCTTCGCTCGCATTGTTGTATGTTACCGATGTCGCAATACACAGGTATTGAACCTGACGCCAGAACAATCTTCTTTGGACGCTCGTACTAATCTGCTCTCCAGTTTCTGGCTTTCTTGTTCGCGAGATCTTGCCACGGTGGCATCGTTTCTTACGGCTACCACAGCAGGCGCGACCGTGGTATCGAGACCGACTGCGAGAGGAGTTATGCGAAAGACGGACAGCCCAATCAACATGGCAGAGACTTAGCGAGACCGCCGACGTTTTATACATCATCAGTCGAGCCCAATGGGACGGGAATCCCTTGCGGAACCTGCCTCCGTTTCACTCCCAACACATCTTGGTTTATGGATACCTCTTATCAAAGTATACTTTGAGATGGAAGTTTTACCGGGTGGCTGCACGTTGCTGTAACTGTCCCAACCCGGACGCGGTCCGTGAGATGATAAACCCAGCCAAGGACCACAAGCTCCGCGAAGTCGCTAGCCGACACGGCATTGATCCTGCAAAGTTTCTGCGAGTCTGTCGTCGGCTGAGGACCATATGGCCCCTTCTTCCATGAAATTTGTGGGGAGAGAACCTGCCGGGATAGGTCAATGCTCGATCGAACTTTGATCGTGACATTAGACTATACTGTACGCCCAACCATTGATCATTTCATGGTGGGATTTGCCACTGGAGGAGGCAAAGATACATGGGAGCCTTCGTCTCATTGGGAGGGCTCATACATAGACTGATATCGGCATGCATGACAGCCAGAGAGACTGAAATGTAGAAGAGAAGACAGGAAGACAGGGTTTTCTTTTCAGTTTGACTTTTGTGTTACACTGTAAATCAGCCTTCAGTATTGTGGCTTAAAATGGGACAAATGTACACGGACGCTGCGCTTCAAAATCTCATAGGAGTTTCATTATCGCACCCTGAGGAATAAGTTCGGTCGTCCAATTTCTACCTCGCAAGGACACATTGGTAGTTTCCGAGCACAGGGCACCATTAACTCTCATGGGCCAGCACAGCAGTCGGGATTGAGAGATGCCCAGTTTGTAGAGAGATATGCCCCATCAACCTCCACCGCCTAACCCTAAGCACCGAGCAGCTAGCTTGAAGCAGTAGGGTTTTGACGGTATTATCAGCGCGGAGGTCAGTTAGGGACGGCCAGAACCTCGCTCGTGCCACGACCGCTCGTGGCAAGAAGGCTTTAGCTGATACTTGCGGCTCGGGACAGCAGCCAGGCAAGGATATGTCGCCGTTTGGTTTGCTTGCGCCTAGAGGGCGGTCCCTTGAGCGGATGGGTGACCCCTTCAGGACTCCAGCGGCTCTTTAGACCCAAGACGCAACTCTTTTTTTGTTGTAATTCAGAGTAGCATAGATCCTCGTGTCGACCAGTCAACCCGGCCAAGAAATATCGTTGACTACTGACACAATTCACGAACATACAATCTGGCTTGGACGACTTCAAAAAAAAAAAATGGGCGTGACTCCTCAGGGATGTCTTCTCCGCGCCTCCTCCGATCGCCAGGTAGCTACGATCAAAGCCTTGCAGCCATGGGGAAAACCCACAGGGGCGAAAACCCAAGGCGGCTGGGACGCTGTTTTCCGGAAGTCTGTTCCGTTCCGGGGTCATCAAGGAAAGCGCTGTACCATATTGACCCAGCGATTATGTGTGTTTGTATCGGGCTGGGCCCGGACAAAGAGCGGTGATGCGCGGCTGTGGCATGGCACCCAACTGTTTCACGTCTTCTTGTTCCTTCCGCTAGCTTCGCTACGCAAGACCATATCACTGGCCCCTTTGATTGAGGATTCCTCCATTGGCATGCAAGGTCTCTTGTCGTTGGTCTACGGCCGGTTTCAGAGCCAGGCGGGGCCGCCAGGCGGGAGTTGATGGATGCGAAGTTACATTCCACGTACAGTAGCCTAGAACATGTCGCTGGAGACAAGACATTAACGTCAGCGTTGCCCTCTATGATGGCGCGGCAAATCTGGCGATTACGACTCGTTCACCAGCAACAATGCCTGCTTTCATCCAGGCCATCAGCGCCAGCACAGTGGCGGGCCTCCGACATTAATAGAGACCGTCTTTTTTTTTTTAGGGCAATGCTTCTTAGTGGTCAGATTTGACTGCCACTTGTCAGTCGCGGCTTACGCAAGACACCATGTCAATGCAATGTCTCAAGGTATCAATTGCAGTCTCCCCCCACCCTCCCCCCGGCCGTATAAAGAAGAAACTAGTCTGGAAATCAAAAATCCATTCACGGAAACGGACAACGTCGTATACCGCAACTGTCCGGAGCAGAATCGTATTGCTCTTCGAAACGTATCATCCCTCAACCGCAACTCGCCGCACACACGATGGGGATAGACGCTGGTTTCGATATGGTTCCTCAGCTGACCGACGGGGCGCTAGATAGGGACAAGTGGGCCAAATTCATCGACTTCATCAAAAAACATTATCGAGACGATGACCGAGTCGAGACTAAGCCCAACTATGTCCTATTCAAGGCGGGAGAGCACCCGAAGCTTCCGCTTGAGGGCCACAAGTTCTTACGCTTCAGTTCAAAGATTTCTGGCAGTATCGCCAAGGAAACTCGAGTGGAGGACTACATTCGTCAAGTTACCCTGCAGGCAAAGCTTCGCTTTGGCTCACAAATTCATGACTGGGACGAGGCTCGCGATCAGTGTGGTCACTACAATTGGGAACGTGTCCATACGTCGATCAGATCGTACGAACAGGTGGGTCTCCCTGTATCCCAACTGCTCTCTTCAACGCTGCTGTTGTTGCTGCTTACCGCTCGTGATAGCCCGATGAGCCAAAAATACCGACATCGATCGCCAGCTTTGTGTTTGGCGTTGATCCACTCCAGGAACTGAACGTGCCTCTGTTTGAGGTTCGCTCCATGCCCCGCAGAGGACGTGGCCTTGTGGCGCGGTTCAACATTGCAAAGGGCACCAGAATTCTTCTTGAGAAGCCTCTTCTCACTATCCAAAGCATGCCACCAGAACCACTGGAGATTACATTGGCATCGAAATTAAAGTCACTATCAAAAGCTGAGCAACGGCAATTCCTCTCACTTCACAACCACTTTCCGGGAAAGTACCCATTTGGCGGAATCGCGAAGACAAACGCTCTCCCATGTGGGAGTGGCTCGAGTACTGGTGGAGTATATTCTACCATCTGTCGCATCAACCATAGTTGTTTACCAAACTCGCACAACAATTGGAACAGCGACGTGGCGCACGAGACCATCCATGCTGTCCGACCCATCATGTCTGGAGAAGAGATCACAATTTCGTATGACAAGGGAGGCCCGTCTAGTGCTCGGCAAACGAGGTTAAGGCAGGCTTTCGGCTTCGATTGTAGCTGCAGCGTTTGCTCACTTCCTCTACATGAGCTTCATATCAGCGATGCTCGACGTTCACAGATACAGCGTCTGGACGACACTATTGGCGATCCGTTTCGGATGAGGTCCAACCCGGCTGCCAGTTTAGCAGATTGCCATTCCTTACTGCAAGTCTTGGAGGAGGAATATCGCGGCAGCGCCAGTGCCTTGCTCATGAGGCTCTATTACGACGCATTTCAGATTGCCATCGGGCATGGCGACAAGGGACGAGCTGTTGCGTTTGCAGAACGTGCATATAAGGCGAGAGCGGTATGTGAAGGCGACGATAGCCCGGACACAAGGAGGATCAAATGTCTTATGGAAAATCCGGCTGCACATGCAAACTTCGGAGGTTGTTCTATGCGTTGGGAAACTAAGAAAAAGTCGACGCCGAAGGGTGTCGACGCAGTGGAGTTTGAGAGATGGTTATGGAGGAAAAGTGGGTAGATAAAATGTCAAATCAATCCTCATCTTTGCGGGAAGGGCTTTAAACTCCAAGCGCCCTCATGGTTGACTTATCCATCCAGATTAAGACTAGAGCATTTATACTGGATCAGCACGGCTATCATATACTAGACTTGCGAGGTCATGCGACAAGTTTGGGCCATCGCTCTCGAGATCATTCCCGCATTCGTCGCTTTCAGCCACCTCTGAGTCTGTCTCCGACCCGTCATATGTCCTCAGCCTGGACATGCCACTCTGGAGGCTCGGTTTGGGACAGAAATGGCCGCAAAAGCGATGGAGATTGTCGCGTAACCTCCGCCGCTTCCTTTTTAGCCTCAAGGTGACTGCCGAGGTCTTACTGGGTACCATTGTTATGGAGTTGACGTTTCGCCCATCTGAGTCATTGGGTAACTTCTTGACTTCTGTGTAGTCAAGGCTCTGGGAGTAGTATCAGGTGATAGCTCTTCAGAAAGGCGGTGGCCGGAGGAGACTGCACCCAAGCGGATATGGCCGTTATCCTGAGGCGGCGAAAAGTACGGGGCCAAGTACACACACACAGACACACACACACACACACAATTTATTCCGCCAGTTGGCCTACCAGCCAATAGGGCCACTATATGCTATTGTACATGTCCATTTCCCAAGCTTTGCCATGATGTCCTAACAGCCCATACAGTGTCTACTACTAGCTTTGTCTCTTTGTTTTCCATCTTTCCGTGGGATCTCGCGGGGTTTTGTATTATTAGCAAGCTGGCTTGAAGGTTATTCTTCAAGTGTTCAGAGTCCTATCTACCTTTCATGCCTTCACATGACGGATGTGGTGAGCATTACTAGTGTGCTGCAGAACCTTAAATCATCAGCACACTCCCGAATCTATGGGATGTGCCAAGCATATTAACTTTCCATATATCCACTACTATCGGGAAAATTTGAGCTCAGAAAGTTTAAATGGCCAGTGAGGAAGAGCTCGGTGGCTTGTTTCCTTCAGGAGGTAAATATATGATGGGCATTACACCCTCAGGTGCTTTCACAATGCCGTCTTTGGGTTCTTCCGTTACACTTTACCGCATTCGCTATGGCTTCAGACTTCCAGCAACAGAAACAACCTCTTCAGTATCATCTGTTTGATCCTAAGGATGAGAAACGAGAATTTGTATGGCGATGTTTCGACGACATACCTACGCTTCTCGCCCGAATGCACGACGTTAATTGTTGTGGCAAGACTACAAGCAAAGAAGTAGCCTCTAGTGCTGCTGCAGCCGATCACTGCAAGGGTAGACTTATTCTCAATGTCGCCACCCTCCGCAGCAAATCTGCTCAACCAAGCTTTCCAGTGGGACTTGGCGCGGAATGAGAGCGACAATCTCATGTCGTGGACTAGTTCCATACTTTTTCTCCTCCTGTACGGGCTGTACAGACATTCTAGTCAACGGTGCGGCCGAACGCCGCTGTCGGAGATATACATCTGCGTCATTGACACAAGGGACTTCCCTCGCGGAACCTTCGTGCAGGATTTACCTCTCATTAGAGCTTACCAGCACGAGCCACACCCCCCCAAGCAAAGGTTACTGGCTTCCCGATCTACAAATAAAGGAGAGGGGCGAGTTTTACTTCGGAGAGTATCTTTCACAGGGTAGACTCGACATTTCAAGACGGTCTTGCCATACTTCGCTTAAACAACTGATCGACTTAGGGGTTACTGAGCTCTGCCCCGGTCTGTCGGATATGCTTACACCGGGCAGTTAGGCCAAACTAGTCGTCGCGTTGCGCAAGAGGAACCTTTTTGTTCCTGGAGTTCCGCGTGCATCGCCTTACGAGGTGCGGAAGGCAATTACCATAGAGGAAGCATGTTTCGGGGACACTTTCGCTCTACCAGTGTCGATGATGCGTCTCGCTCTGCGCGCAAGACCAAGAGGGGACCTGGTGATATCAAGGGCTTTAATGTGTTGCTTCTCAGGTGAGTGTGGACAATGGGCTCTAACATTCTGCGAGATCTGCTCATGTTAGTAGAGGAGGAGTTAAGTGAGTTGTGTAAGACAAAGACGTTCGAGGGCAGTAGCCACATGAGCACATAATTCCCTTCCTAGATAGAAAATGCAGGCGCTCGTTCGATCCTGTTTCCATCACAGCTTGTTGCACTTACGCGCAGCGTTCCAGGATCACTGTACCCTAGCGGTGCTCTCTTTGTCCATTGGCCCGTCGGTGTTGTACGGATAGCCTCGGTGACGTGATTGCGTCCATGAACGTCACCCTGGCCCGGCATAACCTGCTATCGGCTGAAGCGGCGAGCTCGTGAGGAAATTGTCCCCAGTCAGCACAGCTGGGCCTGCCGGGGGGTTCCTTCCGTCGACCGTTGCAGCGGCTTCAGGAAGGTGTCTAACCCTGCAATTCAGGTAATAATAGTTTAATTTGAAGTAACTTGTATACTGTTTGACTTGCCCAGTCAAGCCTTTCTTCTAAGCTATCTTGAGATTGTAATCCATACAACCCGCCCTAACAATGCCACCCTTACCACCATCTTTTCCCAACACTGTGCCCCAGCTTCCCACATGATGCGTTGGCATTCATTTACCAACTCATCTCGCCGCGTAGTATTGTCTGGGTAGATCCCACCGGGTATAGGAGGCTCTATACCTGAGCACTGTCGATTGTTGGTGATGTTGAATGTATACTCGATGTTTTCGTGTCCATCACGGATACACTGGACATACTCCTCGCCCGGTATCATATATATATACCTAGAGATCCATCGCAGAAATACGAGGCATAGTTCAAGAGTAAAGTATCATTTACTTTCTTCTCGGTCTTCTCGTGACAATCTTGTAACTGAACTTCTGCCGTCTCCGAAGGATATGTTGTAGCCCTCGACCTTGTCGCTGAGGACGATGGAAGAACAATACAACTGCTCGCAGTTGACGACTTAGCTACGGTGTCCGTTGCTTCCCCAAGTGTAGAGGCGGATGACGGACATGATGCTGAGGTCTTGGCTGATTCAGAGGCTGACTTCAGGCTTTCTATCCATAAGCGTATGGATTAAGTTAATCCATATGGAACGTTCCATATGGATTAACCGTATTCCATATGAGATGACTGTATTCCATACGTATGGAAATACACCGGAAAATTGTTTATCCTTGTGTATCTTGGGGGATCCAGCGCGATGTCCGGTACCCCTTGATTTCCGTTAGGAATCGCGTCTCCATTCAATTCGGCCAGCAATACAGCAAATGTCCTCCCTCGCTTCGATTGCCTCCAGCGACCGCGCGCTCTCTGTAGCGTCTGTTTCGTCAGCCTCTGAGCTGCCGTCATCTGCGAGCTCTGCTCCGCAAAATGCGTCAAGCTCCAACGGTCGGACGACGCGAAAACGCAAGACAACCGCAAACACTTGGGCCCATGCACGCGAACCTCAAAACTCAGAGCCAGCCCGTTGCCCTCGCAAAAATGAGAAGATCTACTACTGCATACACTGTATAGATCCGACCTATTCGACGACTGTCTCAACTACCTTCCGCCATCACTTGTTCAAAGTCCACGGGATTGAGTTGGACGCCCACGACCACCCTGTCAAGAAGCAGCGCGACAGCCTTATTCAGGATGCTTTCGCAAAAGCCGGAGAGGTAAGTGCTGCAAAGCAGTTGATGATGCAGGAAGACACTCTCAGAGCTGCAGTCAATCGGAAGGCCGCACTCGAGGCTCTGGTCCAGCTCGTCACCGTCCGCAACCTCTCCTACAATTGCAGTTCTTGGCCAGAGCTGCACGCGCTTATCGGCGCTATCAACTACACCGCGGAAGGCATCATTAGCCTCTCCCACGGTTCCATCCAAAAGCTTGTCTCCAATTCCTATTGTGTGCACAAGGATATCCTGCGGAGAAGGCTACAGTCCTCGCCATCAAAGCTCCATTTGTCTGCCGACGTCTGGACAGCTCCGAATCACAAAGCCTTCCTTGGTACTTGTGTTAAATTTGTTGATCCAGAGTCCAAAGAGACATTACAGGCCTTGTTGGCCTTGTCCGAGCTGCCAGGCCTCGATGGGCCTGGTAGCCATGGCGGAGCTGAGCAATGGAAGCTTCTGCGGCACGTTCTCGAAGACTACAACATTTGGAACAAGATCGGCTTCTACACCGGCGACAACCACGGCTCTAACGACAAGCTCTGCCGTTTGCTTGGCGAGCATCTACAAGCGAGGGGCATCAATTGGGAGCCAAGGAAGCAGAGGATTCGATGCCATGGTCATGTCATTAACCTCGCTGTTCAGGCCTTCCTTTTCATGGACTCCAAAGAAGCTGCACGAGCCGCTCTAGAGCAGATGGAGGGCGACGACGAAATTGCGTTTGGTGCCGACTTTGCACAGCGAGTCAAGGCGCAAAGAGCGCTAGGGTGGCGTCGACTAGGGCCTCTTGGAAAAATCCACAACATCTCGGTCCACATGCGCGAGAACGAATACCGGTGGAATCTCTTCAAGAAGCGCGCTGGCCGGTCGCTAGGGCTGGACAACGATACGCGCTGGAACTCATGGTTTCTACTGCTGGACGTTGCCCTCAATCTCCAGGAGCATGTGGAGTGGTACCAGAGAAGATATTATGAGAACCTACGGGACGACTATCTCGCCCCTAACGAGTGGAGTATCCTAAGGGAAACGCGCACTTTCCTTCAACCATTCTGGAAGATCACTCAGCTTACAGAGGGTCGCTATGCCACCCTCGACCGCACGCTCTTCACTATGGACATCCTTCATAGGCATTACACACAGGCTTTCCAAAAGCACCAGGACAACCATGCACTCCGTAGCTGCATCGCTGCCTCTTGGGCTGTATTTGACAAGTATTACCAGCTTACGGATGAGAGCCCTGCCTATGGCGCGGCAATGATGCTTCATCCGTCACGCCGTATGGCCCACGTCAAAAAGAACTGGCCCAAGTCGTGGCACAAACCAGTACTTGATAGCGTGACGAAGTACTGGGAGGACTACTACCAGACGCTGCCGATTACCACCACAACGCCCGAACTACGAGACAAACTGCAGCCACCCGATGAGTATGAATTGCTCGCTCGAGAGCTCGATGTCGTTCGCCCGGCAATGAACGAGCTCGATGAGTACAAATCCTTCATCACACAAACGCCAGTCGCTATCGACTGCTCCCCGCTTAGTTGGTGGCTCCGAGAAGAACAGCAACAGCGGTACCCCCGTCTCTCCAAAATGGCCGTCGATATCCTTTCAGCGCCTGCTATGTCCGCCGAGCCAGAGCGTGTCTTTTCTGGTGCACGGCGTACGATATCCTGGGATAGATGTCAGCTAGGAAGTCGCACAATCGAGAAGGGGGAGTGCATGAAGAGCTGGATCAAAAGCGGCATCACACAGGGGATCCCTGTTGAACTGATCGAAGCAGAGAGCGAAGAAAACGACGATGGTATGGCCAGATGGCGGGAAACCACGCCTGCTGCCTAAGAAGGGCTGTGGTGTACGGGGAAAAAATTGGCGTCATTTTCTGTATTCCATACGCATGGAATAAGCTTCCATACGAAGGGAAATTCGTAATCCATACGAGAAATGTTCCATATGGAATATGGAATATGGATAGAAAGCCTGGGTGGTGGATTGACTTCGGAAGACTTACAGGACATTTATAGATCCATTCCCCCCCTTGGGCTGACGGGGTTTGGCAAGACAAGGCCCCTCGTTGTAGCATCTGGGCCTCCCGCAGTGTTGTCTCCTTGGCCTCCCGCAGTGTTGTTCAGTTCAGTTCAGTTTATTCCTACTCGGTTATGGCCGCGTTTATGTATGCAGCTATGCCCGGCTAGCCGGGTTTGTGGACAGCCGACGCGTCCGTTGAAGACGCCTCACTTCGCCCTGTGGTTGAAACAAGGCCAGCTGTCCCCAAAATTCCCGCTTTGTGGTCTGACTTCTATCAACGACAACTGTACATGCTTCTGTTGGAGAAGTGTTGTGCTTGATGTCTGTGTGTCTGCCCTTCAAGTTTTGTCTGCCGCTGAAGAAACCATCTGCCTGTAACCATGTGTTTAGGCTCTCTCGATTGATTCAACCATACATATGTTGCGACTTTATACCTAGATTCTCCCCCCAGCAATCGGCTTCGTCTGTCCGCTTCTCATCCTTGCAACCCGTAGGTTTGATATGTCGTTGTAGTTTCGTTGCCTCCTGCTGGGTTCCTATGTAGCTGTGTGCTTGCGTCTTTCGACCAGCAACGCCAGCACCAGCGTTCGCCAAAGTCCAGCTCCTTAGAGTGCAATGCTCCACTCGGTTCGAGTTGTCGAATTACTAGGCATGAGAGCTCCTGCGTGAAGGTTCGCAGACATCGCGGTGCACCTCGCTGGATGGAATTATGCTCCTTTCGAAGGCACGGAATAGGGATATCGGGCAATAGGGTCACGGATAGCATAGTGGCCGTAGGGGAAATGCTGGAGTGGATGAGTGATGCGATAATCAAAGAGGCAGAGAGCTGGGACTGGGGTAACGCATAAGAATTCTAGATCACAGATTGGCGAAGACGAAGGGGGCGATTGCGCGCTTGCACAAGCTTCTCAGATTCTGATCAAGCTGGACGCCCATCAACTCTTCGACGGTAGGCGATGGGCCGGTTTCCATGCAGGCAGCCGAGCGCAATGCGAAGTTCGTCCTCGATTGCGCCCATTCTCGTTCCTCCTCGGGGATGCAGGCGAGAACACGGAGGTCTTCGGTAGTCCTGGCGGTGGGGTTGGGTGATGGTGCTCACTACCTGTTGCGCCCTTTTTCTTCTCTGATGCTGCTCGAGATTTCGGGCTTTCACACGTTCGCACGACACCGTCCCTCGTCTATGTCCCATGTGACAATAAGCTTTATATGCTCTTCTAGCCAGTCAAGGCCATGCAAAAATGAGTTGCGGAGCCACGTCGGCCTGTTTGTCATGCTTTCCTGTGTCTAGTGTCGGTCCTTCGTCGAGGAACCTCCGATGCTGCCGCATTGCTGCGTTGGCTGGCCATTTGGATTGACTCCGCCGACTTTTCTCATCTCGTTGGAATCTTCGCGTTTGCAACAGGCGACAAGACCGCCGTATAGCATCTTGGCCTTGTAGTCCTGCTGTTTGCGCATTTCAGCATGCCCCCTAGTCAGCCAGCCTGAGCTCCTGGCGACTGCCCTTCCATCGAGGCAATATGGAAGTACACCAGCCTTGTGACGGCTACTGCGGAAACATCGCGAAAGCAATCGCTGCAGTTGGTCAGCTCAAAGAGATCCTGCTCTCCTCATGCTTCTCGGTGTGTGGGTGTCGTTGGAATGCAGAACAGACGTCGAACCAACAAGTGGTTTGGAACAGGGTCGTGCAGGCGTTCGTTCGGGAGAGCAGCCGCCATCAGTTAATATCTAGTTTCTTTTTTTGTACTTGCTGCGGATTCTCGGATGATTTTGGGAGCAACAGGTGGGAGAACTAATTCCTTTTTGTTTTGTGCCACGGAAGCTGCTTAAATCTGCATATGCTACCGAGTACGCTGGTACGAGCTGCACCTACTGTTTCCGTATTTCTGTATCTCACTCTTTGACAACATGTACTATAAGTGTTTTCAATATGTACATCCGCCACAATACGCACAGGACTCGGAACAGGCAGTAAAGTCCTTCTCCCCAGTCTCATCCCACTCGAATAAGCTCCCATCTTGATCGCGCCCATCGAGAGGCTCACAGGGTCCTCCATCGGGCGCCGCCTCCTACCTCACCCTCAGTCCCTCTGGCAAAACATCCCCCCTCAACTTTCTCTTCCGGTTCGAAGCCGATGGATACATCAAGGATGGGGCCACTGACTCAAAGCCACGTTCTCCAAAAGGCACCACGAACATAGGTGGTATAAATCCGACCCAACCGCCGAGTCAGTCAAGCACTTGTTTGTATTCGTGAGGAGCGAGACCGCCGACGACAACGGGCTACAACAATGCATAGGCCAAACATAGGAGCAGGGCTCCTAATAGTCTAACCGGTCCGTCTGAATGCCTCTGGTTGTCTCGACATGGATAGCGAGACTGAGGATAGCGAGACTGAGGATGGCGAGTATGAGGATAGCCAGTAAGATCGACATAATCCATGTCCTTTGATTCATTCTTTCCTCTTGTGACAATGATATTTCACAATGCTATGCGCAAGCCGAACCTGGCGGGCATCTACTGCGACATATAAGACCTTTACCCAGTATCGGCGACAGTCCCTTCCTCCCAAGTAGGGCCTGTCTCTGGCTTGTTCCAAGGGGCGTTGGGTGTCGTCGGCGTAGATGGGGCCTTTGGTGTTTCGTGCTGCTCACATCATTAGGCAAGTTCAAGCATCGAAGGCGCATGTCTACAGGAAAGCATCTTGCTGTATAACTAAGCTAATTGTTTGCGCTATGCTCATTGATGGGCTCAACGTTCTCTTTATCTTCATCCTCCGTTTGTTCGTTCTCTTCCCGTTGTCATGCGTCGACTTGGAGGACTGGTTTGACCGTCTATTTAAAGCCCACTTCCTCCCGAGCAAGACCTGCTCTCGTGCTTCTTGGTAAACAACTGGCCATCTGACAAAGCCCCTTGCATGGCCCAAATCGGTCACTCCTCACGGTACCCCTCGCAACCTGTATTGTTGTTCAAGTTGCGTCCCTTGCTCTCTCTTTGAGGATCTTCTCCTTAGCAGCATAGAGAGGCTTGTACGGTCGCTCAACGGTCGATAGCTTGGACGTGTCCTGCTGTGCAGTTCCCTGGCGTCTAGCAATGCTCTGGGTCGCTTTGGGCTGGTTTGTTGCGTCCTTTGTCCTCCTGGGCATCGTGGGAGCTCTGATCTCCACGGGCAAGTGCAAGCTCCGCGTCGAGGTGGATGCTGGGGTGACTGTTGGTGTCATGGTCAGCCTCTTCTGTGCCTGCACTGGCCTCGGAGTGACGTGTATCAACGGGATCCATTGACTGTGATGTACCGATTGATGGTCTGGGGCACATTTGTCACATCGTGTTTGCTGAACGGGATGCTTCTAGTCCTGGTGCTCGGGAACTGCCCGTGATGCGGTCGATTTCCAAGACTGTTGCTGGGTCTGAACAAGGCCAAATTGTATTTTGTCGTGATGAAAAGGAGTTTGTGGGTTTGGAGACTACCTCCACCGCTGGGTTGTTACGAAGCTCTGCTCAACGTCGTTGCTGGAAACTTTCATCCTGTCTATGTTCACTTCGTGTTCAGGCTGCTATATACACCATTCTTCACTCAAGAAAAGTATTCGCTCTAAATCAAAAACAAACTTAGTGCCTACCACGCAGCCTTAGCCATCAAGCCTTTGGGCCACTTCCTGACCCAAAATCTTCTCGCTTCATCCAGCGGGATAATCCAGAGGCCGAAAGCAAAAAGAAGGAGCCAATACTCCACGGGAACACCAGACGTACCAATGACGGTCTGGACGGACGGAATGTAGAGCCAAATGACAGCCATGCCCAGCGCAAACAGGATAGACGGGAAGTGCCACAGGTTCTGCGTCTCCTTGTTAAACAGCGGCGGGTGCTGGAAGATGCTGAGACGTCGGGTCCTGGTCGCCATGAGGTTGAACCACTGCATAACCACCAGGTTGACAAAGTAGATGGACGATGCCTCCGTGAGCTTCTGGTTGTAGTAGTCGGGGTCGATGCCGCTCGGCGGTCCGAAGCTGAACCACAAGGACCGGAACGGGATTCCATTTCGTTCCATATACCAGTAGGACATGGCGAACGAGGCCAGGGTCTCGGTCACGCCGATGATGCCGTACGCATGGAAAATGAGTTGCCAATTGACCAGCCGATCTTTCTTGACATTCCTGGGCCGGCGCAGCAAGACATCCGCTTCGGGCTTCTCAAACGACAGAACCGTGGCGGCAGCGCAGTCCGTGAAGCAGCTATCTCCTGTTAGCTTGAGCATATCCCGGCAAGGGGCTGGGCAGAGGTGCTCACCAAATGATGATCATGAGGAAGGACGACAGAATCTGGGGCAGGCCGAAGAGAACAGAAGTCATGACAGGCCAGAACTCTGAGAAACTGCCAGCTGGAAGTAGATATGCAATGACCTAAAGATTCAAGTCAATACAAGTATAAAAGCTTCAACAGGTCGGTAGTGCTCACCTTTTTCAGATTGTCAAAGACAACTCGCCCATACTGGACAGCAATAACAATCGAAGAGAAGGAATCCAGAAGAATCATGTCGGCAGCCTCCATGGCAATGTCCGAACCGCTGCCAAGAGAAATACCAACATCAGCCGCCTTTAGCGAAGGAGCGTCGTTGACGCCGTCGCCAGTCATGGCAACAACATTATTCCTCTGGTATTCCCGCACGATCCTGAGCTTCTGCTCCGGCGTGGTTCTGGCAAAAACGACCTCTTCGTATTCTGTCAGCAGCTTCCACTGGTGCTCGTTGAGTCCCGTCAGCTCCGGTCCGCTGATGACGAGGGCGCCCCGGGAGCCCGCCCCGGTCTTCATCTCCTCAAGGTCCTCTGACGTGGAGCCGGAACCAGGATCTGCATATCTTTCGAGGCTGTCGACGTTGTCGACGTGAACACAGGTGACGATGCCGGCTTCGCGAGAAATAGCCAGCGCAGTTAGGGCAAAGTCGCCAGTTACCTGTAGAGCACACGTCAATTGAATGATCGAATGAACATGGAGACTGGGTTTGGAGCGTACCATGGCGATCCTAATGCCAGCACCACGGAGAGTAGACATGACGTCGCGAATCTCTGGCCTCAGGGAATCGACAATGATCGACAATGGCAACCATACCAACGAGGGTCAGACCAGACTTGGCTTGCTCAGTCATCGCCTCTTCGTACTTGGTGGTGTCTGCATCATCCTTGATCAAGTCGCTCGGCACAACCTTTCGTGCAAGCAACAGACACCGTTTCCCCTGCGAAGAGTAGATGTTCTTGATATGCTCAAAGGTAGCGGCAACATGCTCGTCAAGCGGTACCACTTCGCCTGAGCCCGTAAGGTAGTGCGAGCAGCGGCCGGGAAGCACATCTGGAGCACCTTTGATTGTCAACAGTCTGTGACGATGTTAGGCAAGTCATCAAATGTCTAGAGGTTAGGGGCCAGATGCTCACAGGTCGCCCTCTCCAAACGTCGCAGCGGCCTCGCTGTGGAGTCTCCGGGGAATGGCTTCCCGACGTGCGACCTTAAAGCACCGAATCATGAACTTGTTCTTGCTGTTAAAGGCAAGCTCAAACACCCTTTGCCAGCAGGCTCTAAAGTACGCGACGTTGCCGTCTTCAAGGGACTCGGAGAAGCGAAGGACAGCAGTGTCACTCGCATCACCAAAGACGTTTCTCTTCGCGATTGGGACGTCCGGCTGGGCCGCATCCATCTCCGCGCCGTTGCAGAGGGCCGCCAACGCGCCAAGCTGGCCAAACGTCGCAACAGACTTGTCCTCGTTGCCGCTGGCCTTTTTGGAAGCCATGGCTTCTTTGAGCGACTCGACGGACATGTTGTTGGTGCCGATGGAGCAATCCGTCAGAGACATTTTGCCCTGGGTCAATGTGCCCGTCTTGTCAGAGCAGATGACTGATACCGACCCGAGTGTTTCCACAGTCACGAGTGACTTGCAGAGAATCATGTTCTTTTTCATCATGTTTGCCGTGATTGTCAGCCCTGCTGTGATGGCAATCGGAAGACCTTCGGGAATAAAGGCCACGGCAACACTGACGCAGTCCACGATGAGGGTCGGCACATTGATCCAGTCCGGGTAATCGCGTCTTAGCCAAGCGGCCCTGTGTACCTAGGATTAGCTGGGCGATCTGTAAATTCCAAGGCACTAGTCACACATACCACACAATGATCACGCGATGATCATGGCGAGCATTATGCCGCAGATGAAGAGGACAAAGTAGAGCACTTCCCTCTCGAGCGTAGTCATCTTGGACTTGGGCTCGTTGGTCAGGGCGGCGATGCGGCCAAACACGGTCTTGTCTCCGGTGGCCACGACAATGCCAGTTCCGGAACCAATGATGCAGTGTGTTCTTTGCAGTCCAATGTTGTGGGTTTCCAGATAGTTGACATCCGTATGGTTGACGGTAGCCGCGACGGGCCGCGACTCTCCTGTCAGGACCGAGCGGTCAAACTTGGCGTCTGAGGAGATCTGAATGAAGCGCATATCAGCCGGGAGTTTGTTGCCTGCTTTTATAGAGACCAAATCGCCCGGAACAAGGTCCTCGGCCGGGAGGTGGAGCAGTTTGCCATCTCTGGTGACTTGGCAATGCTCCGGAAGCATGTCTTTGATGGATGACATGACCCGGGACGTCGACCAGTCCTGAAACATGGCAAAGGCAGCCTGGATGAAGAAGACGGCAAGTAGGACAATGGCCAGGGCCTGGGATTAAAGGTTAGATCAATCAAATTCAGAGCACACAGCTATGGCATTCGTATCAGGTTGGCCAAGGCAGGGACGGGTTCGCCAAGAGGCTTCCAGGAGACGAACGCCAGGATGCTTCCCACAAGGAGAATACCACCAAAGCCCTTGAAAAAGTAGCCGAGTATGGTTAGGGTCCGGTTCGTCTTGGGCGGCGATGGTGCGTTTCTTCCATATTCTTGGAGTCTGCGCTTGGCCTGGTCGTCTGATAGACCGCCGTCGGGAGACGTAACCAGTCTCTGAGCTACATCGGATGGGGTGATGGTATGCCACTCGAGGTCGCTGAGGTCTGAGACGTAGATTGTTAGTGTTCCAGAAGATTACGAGTCTCGGCATCATCACAGCCTACCTTTTGCAGTGGTGTCGGCAGCGCGGACCACTTCAGCCTGGGCTCTGCCCTTGGTATCCTCGATTTGAAACGAGCTGTTGCATTTATCAACGGCGGGTCTCAGCCATCGTTTACGGAACGTCAACTTACACGGTGCGATACTGGATCGGCAGTGAATGGGCAGGGTCAACGGGGGCGCGCGAGTGAATACTGCGAATGGCGAGGGACTCGGTTGAGTTGGCACGTTTCAGAGGCGGCTGCGACTGCCGACGCGACGGACCCTGCTCCTCGTCGCGCCATCGGACGCGCTCTGCCGCCTGCGTCTCTGCGAGTTTCTCGGCAGACATGATGAGGGTTGGGGGAAGGGCAGAGGGCCGGAAGGGCAGAGGGCCGGGGCGAAGAGCGAGAAGCGAGCAGGACCTGAGCAGGACCCAAAACGACTACGAGACTCGAGGAGGCGAAGGGAGGGAGCATTATATCCTCTGACATAGCACGCGCCGCTACACCGAATCTAGCTGCTCCCGTCGTCCAGCCGTTGCTGCTCCTCCCCGTCGCGACGGCCAATAGAGCCGCGTGAATTGCAGTTACGGCACCTTCGCCTAAATGAAATCACATGCGGGCGAGGGCGATGATCCTGCGACCAACACGGCTGGCCGCGGGCAGCGCAAGCTGGAAACGGGAGGGCTATGCGCAGCTCGCTGCGCTATCGAGGTCCTGAAATTGCCTCGTCCGAGATGTCAGGGAGGGAGGGGGCCGTTTAGCTTTTTGTTTGTCTCGCCGTAACAGAGGCGAGGTAACGGCCATGAGGCCGCGAGACCGCGCCGCTATGAGCGATATACAGCCCTGCACGCGGCAGTGGTGCGGGAAAGGGAATGGCCATTGGGCAGGCAAGCCAGCGATGGGTGGGGGCAATGGGTCTGTTGGCGAGGCGCATATCTCGGCTGGCCTCGTTTGCAATGTGGGATGGTGGTTCCAGGCTGCTAGCGGTTGGCCGTCAGCAGTCCCCTCGTCGTCATAGCAGAGTCGGCTCAACGGCCCTCCATGATCCATCATCGTCAGCCATCTTGCCGAGGCCTCCCACCCCGAGACGGGTTTTGCGTGAGGCATTTCAAAACGCTGCAAAGGGCCACTCTTCTTTTTTTTTCTTCAGAGTCTGGACTGGTGTCTATGGGTTTCTCCTATTGCCAACTGCCCATAGCCCACCTCCCAAAGCGGAACTTTTGTTGCAGGTCTTTTCAGCCAGACGGCTGAAAGCATGCAGCGGGAACTGCGCCTCGGACGGATGCGTTCGTTGGCGGCGCAACGACCGGAGCGTCATCGCCCTGTCCGTTCCATCACGTCACACGACGCAGGGTCCCTCACCGCCACGGACTGACAGGCTGAACGGCATCCCATCTTTAGGTTGCCTTAATCGTGCGTCGTGGAGTCGTCAGCCCGGACACCTGCAGTCACTTCCCCGGCCAGCCACGTTGCACTGCGTCGCGTGCCGTGTCGCTGCCAATATTTGATGATAAGGCAATTAAGCTGACAATGCGCCTGCGTCCCTTGCTGCAGATGTCGCTGCGACCCTAAAGCACCCCATGGCATGTGGCTCCCCTGGGGGTTTGATGGCGCTGCGGCACGAGGCCCGTGTAAGTGGCTTTGGGTGTGCGCTTGAGGCAATTGAAAAGCACCACCAGTGGTTGCACATTCTTAAACCAGTTCCGCGTCATGCGGTCCAGAAAATCAATGGCCATGAAGCCGTTGGCGCTCTCCTCGAACCAGTTCCCCCACGAACGATACGTCACGGTGGCACCAAATGATATGCGACGCGTCAAGGCCTGGGACATGGGCAGCGTAGTCTGTCTGGTCCCTCGTCGCCAATTCAGTGCCCATCATTTTGATCTTTTTTTTCTGTTGGAGTGGTGATATACTCTCCCTCGAAACGACGCTGCCTGGAGCTTCCTACTGCAAGATCCAATGTCAATAAAGCCAAGGAGCTGACAGTCGGCTGGATCGTCACTGCCAATCTTCCTTTCACGGCGACGTCGAATCCGTACTTGCGACGAATCCTTGAGTTATACGATGCGTCATTGGAAAGGAGGTGCTGTGGAGTCGGCAGTCGCTGCGTGATACCGTGCGGAAACTCTTTGAGGTAAAGAAGGGAGCAATATCGAGTCAATTGGAGAAGGCAGTCACAAGGATTGGCTTTAGCTTTGACATATGGACTTCTCCAAACCGGTATGAGCGTGTTGGCTAGGTCGAGCCCATGGGGCTGAATCACTTGGTACGTCGACAAGTTGAGGGTGAAGGGAGGCAAGAAGGAGAGTCGAAAGTCATTGGGGGCTCGGATCGCCACAAGGTCTGTGGCGCCGAGCCAGATGCTGTCGATGTCCCATTGTCGCGTCAGTGTTATTGAACGCTGGGGCAGGGCGGCCTGTGTCTTTCGGAAGGAGAGCGGTTGGACGGGTTGGCGAGAGAGGAACTGTTGATCCTAGCTTTACCTTTCCGCTGATTCTAAGCGCGTGATATCCGGGGTGTTGATACGATGAAGGAGATGAACAACCAAGCCATGTCTTCACACACGTTGTAGACGTATCGCAGATTGTATCTCAAGACAAAGGAACGTCGATGCAATATACCGAGGGTACTCCAGCCCGAATGCTGCCAGTTTCGATAGAAGGAAGTCGATCGATGAAAGTAAACGTTATCCGCTCTCCGACACGCTCAGTCTCTGTCCAAAACATTGCAAGAAGGAAATGTAGACTTCACGCAAAGGGTGCGGGAACTTCGTTGACGAGCGCGTTGTCTCGAGAATCGCTGGACGCTGGCGCTGGACGCCTTAAATGGGTGAGGACGCGGCTTGCCCTTGCGCCGATTGCAGCTCGCCCTCATGGTGCCATTCTGCTTCTACAGCCATTCGTCACGAAATTCGCATCCGATACTGTAGATGGACTCAGGCAACGTTGAATCCAGCCGTGCCGCCCCTCCTATTTCGCCGCCAATCATCGAGTTGCCGGGCCACACTTCGCTTTCCGGACGTCCTTCTCCAAGCAACGTCGCCGAAGATCAAGCCAGCTCTCGACTACCAGGGCGTTCTCTGCGTTCCCGAAGTCAGCCCAACATCACGCCACGTTGGTTCTGTGTTGGCCTCGATCTCCAACGCGATCGTGAACGGCCCTGGATGTTTCCGGAGTACCTCAAAGCCTGCCACCGTCCGAGTCTGGCCGTTGAAGTAGTTAACTGTAGTCCGTCTTCCTGCTGCTGGTGTGTCTATGTAAATCAAATTGTGCAAAATTTGTGACACGACTGTGGGGGTGAAGCGCTGCGGCCGATGTCATGCGGTGGCATATTGTGGCAAAGAACACCAGAAGGCGGACTGGAAGGTCCACAGAAAGGCATGCGTGCCCAGAGAAGGCGAACAGGCACGGAAAGCTTGGAGGCAAACGATAACAAGATCAGAGGCTGTGGATGGCGTGTTGGAATATAGCAGTTGGGTTCACATTTCTGCTGAGGAGTAGGGAAATTATAAAATTGTGTTTTTTTATCGGTAAGGACCATTGTGACAGAGTATTACCGGATGTAGTTATTCCGTTTCCATTATCTTCTTACTTGGGTGGCGGTTTCGATGTGGCCGGGCCGGTGAGTCTGATGTGTAGGCGACAATTGAATCAAGGGGAGGCGCCGAAGCGTTCCCCGAGGCAGGGCTCTGTCTGGTTGTTTCCGGCTCGCAGGAAGAAGAAGCAGCCGAGACAGAGAACGATTGAGTGGCAGAGCTGCCAGCTTCAGGCGGAGAGGAAAGTTTCGGAGCCAGCTGCACCACGCGCGGTCTCTTTGTCGGCGTGTCGGCAGGTTCAGGACAATGGCGCTTTTGCGGCGGGGTAACGGGGCCAGCTGAAGCCGAAGTTGAAGCCGAAGGCGGAGGACTTGGCGGGACGGTGCCAGGTGTAGCGACAGAGTAACAGGCAGCGCGCATATTCTGGAAAGCCGCTGAAGCCGAGGATGTTGGCCGCTTTGGTGGCGTCGAGAGAGGCGAAGCCATCATGGCTGTGATGGTGGTGGTCTTGTCGAGAAAAGTCCAAGAATCCGGGACGACGATGAAGACGTAGTCTCGGTCGGAGCCAGGCGGGTGGGCCATGCAATTGGCATTATACAAGAAGCAGCTCGACTCCCACCAACCCTCCGGCCTCGCCCCAGAGGAAGCCCTCACGTAAGTGTGCTGGAACGACTTGCAGTTTTGATCGTCAGCGCAGCTATTCGCACAAGCCTGCAGATCAGCGACCTGGCCGAGGTGGGTCTCTGTCGAGGAGTTCCCCTTTATGAAATGGGAATCGGTGTAGGGGACGCCGTAACCTCGCTTGGGACATGACAACCCAGCGGCAGGCTTGTTGCTGAGCACCAATCCAGAGCACGGTTCGGCGATCGTTGAAGCGACCGTCGAACGGGTGGCCATGCTCTACTTGCCCTCGTCAGTCTTACAAAAGCCTCGAGGCAAGGTGCGTTGGGTTGCTTGCACATAGGTCACTCTGGTGGACATACCTCGAGAGTGAGCCCTAGGCAAGCATCGGCGACGACGGCAACGATGGCAGACGTGAACTTCATCTTCATAGCTAATTGCGAGGGGGATTGCAAGCACGATTGTAAGGGCAATTGCTAGGAAACACAGAGCGAAAATCAACGATGCCGGGATCGCCGGGAGCACAGGCCGGCTCCCAAATCTAAACTTACCCCTGCCCGCCGAACCCGGGTAAAGAACAAGACTACAAGGACAAGGTGCAATACGGCGGCCTTGTTGCCTGTTGCAATTGTGGCCAACGAGACAAGAGAGTCGGCGGCGGAGCAGTCCGAGCGGCCAGACAGCGCAGCATCGGAGGTTGTGGGACAAAGGACCGACCTGGACACAGGAGAACCTAGCCAACAGACCGAAGTTGCTCCACAATTCGTGGTTAAGGTCTCGATTGACTGAAAAGGGTATGGCGACACAGCACAAACGAGGAACGATGTCGCGCGAATATGTGAAAGCCCGAAATGACAAGTAGCACCAGAAGGCGAAAACGGCGCAACAGACTACATGTACTTTCCTTGCATTGGCATAAAATTTTTCCCGTCATCAAAAGATATTTTGTTGCGTACTGTGCATGCAGGAACCGTGACGCCACATTCACATTGGATCCCAGGCACGCACAGCACCGGGGCGGACAGGAAGCCACCACGACGACAACCGTCGGAAGGCCTCAGCAAGTAGCGGTCGGAGTACAGTAATGGGCAGCCATAGTCAGGAGTAAGACCAAAGGTAGACGCCCCAGTCAGAGTCGGAAGATTCTACAGTCAGGTACGTTGTGCATAGAGCGGCGTCGGAGCGAGTGGATGGAAACTTGTTCTCAAAGCTATTCAGGTATAGCTTGCTTCTAGGCATACTCCGCACCGGACTGATCTATTCGGCGTCGGTTGCCCTGGTGTGTCCGTTTTGGAGTGAGAGAATACCGTACGTACCAACAATTACGTCTGGTGTTCACGATGGTGTGGTTGCGTCGCTCGCCTGTGGCATTTCCCAAGATACACGCCCTCCGGGGTAGAGATCACATACATTCACCCTCTCTTGCGGCAGAAACATTATAAATCCGTACTTGGACCACACGAAATCAAAATCAGCTGAGATGCTGCGTATTGCTCTAATCGATATCGCCTGGAAGTGCTCCAGAATGGCAAAGAAATATGCTGCAGTAAGCAGGAATCCATGGTCTTCGGTGTTGCAAAGCTCTCGAACATTGCGAACCCACTGGGAAATCCACGGTCGAATGTCAATGTAGTGAAACACGAGGGCGCCCTCCTTTGCGTACGTTTACTTCTGATCGAGAAAGGTGTTAGGGTGGTCGCGCCAATGCCGGAGCGGGTTGAGGTGTTGCGATGTATGGTAGCCGTTGTTGAAGCAGAGCCGATTGCTCTACTACTCATTAGTCTTCCTACTTTGCAAGTGTCCATTGCTGGATGTACTTGCTCAGACATTTTTCAGTTTTGTCATCTTGTGGAGGTTAGTCCTTCAGCAGTGCTGGTATCTGGGGAGTTCGTCAATAGTTGGACAAATGGACGGCGGACAAATGCGGCCGACGTTTGACGGACCCAAGTATGGCTGAGTCTAGTCCTCTATGAACGAATATCTTTGTCCTCAATTTGCCTACAGGTGGGTTATCATGTTTGTGCGCAATACATCGCCCGATTTGCCTCCGTTGGAACTGTCCTTGGACGTCCAAGTCCCGGCCAAAGCATGGGCAGATTGTCGCCAAACGGTCAGCAGCTCAAGCTGTTGCCTGAAGGTGTGCTCGGGCTACCATACTGTGCCGAACTTTGAGGCGACATTCTGTCTCGAAATGGCTTTCATGAGTTACCCAATAGTGTCCAAGTGTCCGAGTGTCTGAGTGCAGGACATGGGCGCGATGTGGCTGTAGGTCGCTACTGCCATTGCCATACCGGTCCGTTGTGAGTCCAATGTTTCGCGAACAAAGCTGTTTGTTCGCAAACAGACTTCAGCTTCAACCCGGCCCATTCTCGCCAAACAGGCTCTCTCATGATTGTTGCGTACCATGCACCCTCATGGTTAATAGGTGATCCGGATTATGCTCGGTCGCTTCTGAAATAACACTCCATTTGCCTTTCGGCAGCCGGAAACACTCGTCATCATAGCCGTGCATTATTCACCATGTAAAATCGTGACAGACACCATCGAGCAGCGCTATTATCCACACTTACGAGGCTGATTCAGGCTGCAAACGCCAGAGACTCTCAGGTGGAACCATGTATCCCTAATCGTAGCTACTGGAGGTGCGCCTCCTGTTGACTGGGCGCGAAGCGACGAATCCTCGCTCGTCATCGGCTTCGTTTCCGTCGTCTGCGGAGCGCTTTGGTGCGCGCGTGTTCTCCAGAAGAAGGCGGCTCATAAGCGGTTTGATACCCAGAGAGTCTTCATCCGAGACAGGAGTAGGATCCGATCTGGAAGAAGTGAATACGTCGTGGATAGCGTCGTAGCGAGAGGTCTTTGCGGCAGTCAGCGCGGCACAGCGCGAGATGCGTCTTTGGCTCTTCCAAAGCCGTTGCGTATGTCAGAATGGCCAGGCCAGAAATACCGTCTTCAAGCGATCGCAGGAGCCATCCGGACGGTGTCAATGGCAGTGGCCGAGGCCGAGGCAAGCCTCCAACCGATACAATAACTACACGCCCGAACGGCAGCCAAGCTGTGAATCAACATCTGCACACTCCCGGTGCACCCACTTGCGACACTGAAGGTAAAAGCGAGTCGACGATTCGTCTCGCCAAGGCAGAAGGTGGCCCAGGCGCAAGCAGAAACGGCAACCGACCGTATGGAGGTCACCAACGCTCATACAATACCGCCCTGGGAAGAGGGAATAAAGGTGTCGTGCGACGCGGACGGGCTGAGGCGGCCAGCAAAGCGGAAGGACTTCTGATAGCGACCTGCTCATCGCGGAGAGGTGGCACAGTGGACATGGGAGGCAGTATACGAGATACGGCGATGAGCAACGCAGGTGAAATAATGGCTAGCTACTTCGTCACCCTCGGGCCGAGAGAGGAGGAGAATCCGTACACGGCCGAACTTCGAACTGGAAGGATGCCGAATCCAGTCACAACAAATAACTTGGCAAGGCAGAGCGGGTGCTTATGTCCCAAGGGCTGTCAGCCGCAGCGACGAGATTCATGACGCCATCATAAGATGGAGCAATCCACCAGCGTGCTATTAGTCCGAGTTCGTCTCGTAGGAGGATAGATTCAGTGGAAATGAAGCAGGGAGGACGTAGCGTTTATAATATGGGATCCGACCCCCTCTGCTCATCCCAGAACTTGTGCTCAGACTCATTCGTTCATACATTCGCCATCCTCCGGTTGAACAGTTCTCGACTACAAATCTTTCAGTCAACATGTCATTTCCATTCCATCTCTTATGCAAACTTCTCAGTGAGCTCGAAAGAAACCACACGAGGTCTTTCAGTATCCAGAAGATCAAGGACCTCGATGTGCGCAGTCTTGTTGGCTGGTTCGACAAGCACGATGAAGCCATCCCACGTCTAGGGCCAGAAGCCGTGGCATTCTTGTCATGCCTCTTTCCCGAACGCAGACCAGACCGGGTTTTCGGCTTGTCAAAAAGACAGCTCGAAGGGATTGTCCAACGGGCACAATGTCTTGGATCATCCCGCATGAAGGAGCTACGGAGATGGCAAACCAGGAACGGCCCGGACTTCGCAACCTGTGTTGAGCGCGTGATGGCTATAACAGAATGCGAACCAAGGATGGGTCCGAAAGTGACTCTGCAAGAACTTGACGATGTCCTCGATCGGATTGCAGCCTTATCACCGTTCTCGTCCGCTGATCTGCGAGAAGAAATTGAGGGGAAACATTGTCAATCCAGCAGCTCGGGTGATCTGCTTTCCAGTGTATTCCGAAGACTGAACAGCTCTGAGGCTATATGGCTGGTTCGCATGCTATCGAAAAACTACAATCCGGCCTGTATCCCGGAACGGTTGGCGATGAGCAGATTTCATCCTTTGTTGTGCAATCTCCTCCGCTTTCAGAATTCAATCCCAGTTGCGGTAAGTCTCCTATGGGGACATAACATCCGGAATACACCCATCCAGGCCGTGGGAAATACCTGGGATGAACTGAGGGAACTCCTACAGCCGCAGGTTGGAGTCATGATTGAGCGGCCAGCTTATGAGAAAGCAAGGAGCATCAGGCATTGCTGCCACTTAGCTAGCTCAAGGCGAATGAGCATAGAGCAGAAATACGATGGAGAATATTGCCAAATCCATATCGACCTCAGCAAATCCGGAGCATGCATCAAGATATTCTCAAAGAATGGGAGGGACTCTACCCTCGACCGCATTGGCCTTCATCGCGCGATAGGAGACAGCCTCGAACTTGGCACGACAGACTGCAGGATCAAGAAACAATGCATACTGGAGGGCGAGCTGCTGGTATGGAACGACGACAGTGGGAGAATCGAGCCCTTTCACAAAATCCGCAAACACGTCAGACGATCAGGACGGTTCCTTGGAGCGGCCAAAGACTCCCCCATCGATGCGAATGAACATCTCATGATCATGTTCTACGACCTTCTCTTACTGGATGACACGGTCTGCGCTAGAGAAAGCCATGATAAGCGGCGACAACTACTACAGTCTCTGGTTCGCGTTCTCCCAGGTCATGCCGATGTCGGATCCCGCGAAGTGGTTACCTTCTCCTCGCTTAATGCTGCTGAACGGCTCACTAAAGTGTTTGCACAAGCCATTACACAACGGTGGGAGGGTCTGGTGCTGAAGGGCTGCAATGACCCTTACTTTACCTCCGATGGCAGCAAGTCATCCATCAAGTTCAAGAAAGACTACATCCCAGGTCTCGGTGACTCTGCCGACTTCCCCATCGTCAGCGGAAGCTACAGCGCGGAAGAAGAGCAAGAGATTGGAGTTGGCAAGCTCTGGTGGACGTCATTTTATATCGGATGCTTGGACAATAAAGATCAGGTCTGCCGCTTTAATGCTAAGCCAAGATTTCGCATCGTCGACATCGTCGACAGACATGCCATCTCGAAAAACAATATGGTATATCTCAATCGACATGGATACTTCACGCAAATACCCTTCGCTGAGTCCACGCCAGATTTCGATGTGGTCTTGGAGCCCGACCGCGGACTGCGCCTAAAGGCGTTATTTAAACATCCGTTTATAGCAGAACTCGTGGGAGCTGGCTTCGACAAACCCGCAAATGCTCGGTACTATACTCTACGGTTTCCACGAGTGTTGAAGATCCATGACGATCGCTCGTTCACTACTACTACTACCTTCGACGAACTGCAGGACATGGCTCAAAAATGCTTAGAGATACCAGACAATTGCGAAGGGGAAGAGAAAACCTGGCTAAGAAGATTGCAAGGTCACAGGCACTGGCTTGGGAGATCAAGGTTATCTCCCAGCGTCGATCCGGTTTCTGTGGTGGATATTCGTGCTGCTAGCCTAGGTGAGCGACAGCAGGAAAACGGGGGAAGAGCGATTGAGCTCCTACAGGACTAGAAAATTGTGTAGCCATATTGAAGACTTAAGCAATGGGTGGGTGATCACCAAGATTCGGCGTTTCGCAAGGAACGAAAGCACTATGGCTGCCTTATCTTCCTGCTCATGCTTCAGGTGGAGGGATAGAAATGCGAAAACGGTCAACGCCGTTGATTTGGGGAGTGGCTATCTGACCACCCTTGCCCGCCAAACCCGCCTGAGACTGCCGATCTTGTGTCTTCTGCCTATTCGTAAGGCTATTCACAGACCCGCTACCATTGCTGCCTTGGAAAACCTTATCAGCAGGACATCTCCAAGTTTTCGAGATTGGGCGGCTGCCAAACACGAAGCTGCTGAAGATAGCCCTATCAGTCTGGCCGTGTATTCGGATAATCTGGCACCTGTGGCCGTGTGGCGCGGTTTAGTGATACAGCGCGTTGTCTGGGGGTGCTTGTGACAGCCATGCGCTAGAATAGGTTTGCAGCATGAGAAAATCGCTATGAGACAGGTGTGGTCACCCTCGGCGGAATTGGCAACGGGTTCTGGCTCGTCATGGCAAGCAAATATTCGAGATACCGAAAGGTGGTGCGCTGTGCTGTTATTGTAACAGCCCTCGTACTCTTGGCTCTTGCGGTGGCGTGCATTTATTACAGGGCGACTATGGATTCATTCGAGTCGAGATGGACCACGAAGTGGTCACGGATGCGTATAGAATCATGCTGGGAGTTGCGTCAATGGCACAAGTGACACAGGCATCTATTATGGTGTATGCCTATGAAGCCGCTAATCATTCTCGAAAGGTGAGAGCCTCCTGCATTCTCGTCAACTTTCGTACTAATAAGATCGCATAATCTATTCGCCTATACTTGGTAGCCACTATTGCGGCCTTCATTCGCGCGACTTCGCTAGTTGTTTACGTCTTTGTCGTGCTGCTTCCAACCCAGATTACGATGTCTCGTATTACTGGACTTGCTTCAGCCCTATACTTTACTCGTGGGCACAGTTTGTTTCTTTGACTCTACTTTTCGAGACTGGACGACGAAAAGGCAATGGTCTATGGACCAACCAGCAGCCATCGACGATGGACATGGGAGAGAATGGTCTGCCGATGTCATCAAGTCCGGAATACAAGGAATCTTCGGAATACGATCGCCTACAATCAGCGCAGCAACTAGACAGCAGCCCTATCTCAGAGCTGAACTTGACGGAGATGAGTGAGCTCGACGCGGGCCCAGTATTCCCTGCTGCGAGTAGAAGGCCGGGTGAACGGCGAAAATCTGTATAAAATCAGGGAATAATTGTGGACGGAGGAAGGAGGAGGGGGGCGCGTACTAGCTACGCGGACGACCAATACGATTCAATTATTTGGAACACAAATCAACAGTGAACGGATGTCTGAAATTTTCTATGTAAAACTACAAGGTAGCGAATGAACTGTCGAAGGAGAGGTGCTTCACATGTCTACAAGCAGACCCGGCACCTTCCTGATCTCTACTGAGGACCAGTAATATCGCACGCGATCTTCTCTGCCAGTGCATCTGAACGTTTGTTAGTGGACAGCATTCACAGATAAGTGGCGAGGTGCTATTGAGAACTTACAAACTGAAGACATAGGGTGTCCGGGCAGGAGAACTGGGAAAATAGAAGCGTCGACAACACGGAGACCGGAGACGCCGTATACTCTGCCCTTGGTATCCACGACGGCCATCTTGTTGTCTGGCATACCCATGGAGCAAGTGGAGGCAGCATGGAAAATGGTCTGGAAACTCTTCTTGATGATCTGCTCGATCTGTGCATCGGTTGATACTTCGAGGCCGGGGAACGCCTCCTTGTCGTCGACAAGGAAGGGCTTGATCGCTGGGGTCTTCCAGAACGCACGGATACGCTTGTAAGCAGCAACGGCGACCTCGACATCGACTCGGTCGGCAAAGAAGTTGGGGTTGATGACGGGGTGCACGGCGTTGTCAGCCGAGGTGATGGTGATGTTGCCGCGCGAGCGAGGCATGCACAGTGCGGCGCCCATGGTGGCATAGTTGTAACCGTCATTGGGGTCAGAGCCAGAGGTGTTCTGGTAACCAAGATAGGCGCTGATGGCGAGAAGCTCAATCTCGGGCCAGTCGGCAGGGTACTGGTCGAGGGTGCGTCGAGTCTCGTTGGACAGAGTGCTGCGCAGGGGCTCGGGGAACTTCTCCCAGGCGACGACATCGTTGGAGGGGTTGGTAAACATACCAGCAGCATGCTCCTGGTACTGGCGAGTGGCATTAGCGAAGAAGTCGGCATTCAGGAGAGCCGAGGTGGTCAGTCCCTTGACGCGGTAAGACGGGCCAAAGTACAGATGATCCTGCATACCCTGTCCCACACCTGGACGGTCGGCGACGACGGGAATGTTGAGGCCCTTCAGAGTTGCGGTAGGGCCGACACCAGAAACCATGAGAAGCTGAGGCGAGGCAAAGGTACCGGCGGAGACGATGACCTCCTTGGTAGCGGTGAGATGGTAGCGGGCGCCGAGGGTGTCGACGATGACGCCGTTGGCCTTCTTGCCCGAGGTAAAGGTGATCTTCTTGGCCTGGGTCATCGGGTACACGGTGTAGTTGGGCAGCTCCAGACCCTTCCGCAAGAAAGAAGTCTCGGACGAGTCGCGAGTCTGGGTCTTGGCGTCGATGGTGGACATGACGTAGGACTGGCCGAGGAGCGAACCGCTGGCGAGACCGGAAATGACCTTCAGGCCCATGGCTTCAAGACCCTTGGTAGCCCACGACGCGAACTGATGAGCGTAGGTGGAATAAGTCACTGACAGCGGGCCCGTGCAGTTGCCCATGACAGAGACGTCGTAGGAGGGGGTCGAGTTGGTATAGCGAAGCGCATTGTTGGGAGGCGTGAAGCAGATGCCCTTGTTGAAGAAGGGCAGCAGCTTGTCAAAGGTGTAGCTGTCGTCTCCGACCAGATCTGCCCAGGCCTGGTACGAGCCCTTGGAGCCGCGCTGGTAGATCATGTAGTTCCTCGCCGAGGAACCGCCAAGACATTTGCCGCGTGCATAATGCAGCTGGACGTCGTATGCATTCTGTATGGCCGGTTAGACACGTGCTGCTGTAAACGGGTGTTGACTTGTATAGAGGTCCGTACCTTTTGCGGGCTGGTTATGTAACCCCAGTCGACCTGAGGCTGCCAGTCATCCTTGGCCTTTGAGATGTAATAGTGGTCAAGGAATGGCACCTGGCTGCGGTTTCCGTTACCAATCTCGTAAAACGAGCCGGCTTCAACAACAGCGACGCGACCACCCTGCTGTTCAGCAAGACGGGTCGCGAGGGTCAGGCCGGCGTTTCCGCCGCCAACGACAATATATTCAAAAGTGGCATTGTCTCCGGGAATTCCAAAAGAGGATCCCAAGGGACGAATGGCCGTAGCTAGGGTCGCAAACCCAGCCAAAAGGGCACAGGTGGCTGATGACTTGAAATTAGAACGCATTTTGAAAAAAGGCGATGGAGTCGGTCACTTTGGTCAATTGACCTCACGAACAGCCACTGGCGACCCTTTATACTCCGTAGTCAACCCCCTTAGTTCGGCTATTTCGCAATTGGAAAATGAAATCATATTGAGTACGGAGTACACCGAGTAGAGCGGCAGAGCTGAGCTACGAGGTGGGTAATGGCGCTTCAGTATGGCCTTTTTGCTAGTACGGCAACGCCTAATATTAGACAAGCCCATTTACCAGGCGAATGCGACAAGCATTCCCCGAAAATGCAAGGAACAATAGCGCAATAATGCGGCGAGTGTATTCCAGCCGCAAACCGGTTCTCAGCTTGGGCGTATTATGCGACGGAGAGAGCGGATGACGGCTAACGTTCCCGGTGGCAGACACGAGGGCATCTCGCCCCGCCATTCCCCAACTAAACCCCAATGCATAGTGCAATGAACGCCTCGGAAGCATATGCGAACAAAAGGAAACAATTTCTCCATACTCGTACAGGCGCCATCGTTCATACACCCCCCCTGCGCTGTTTTTGCCGACCCTGCATTTAGCCTGCAACGCCACTGGGCGTCGGCTCGTTGTCAGCCTCTCGCCCCCACGGCGTTCTCGCCTTTCCCCCTTTCTAGGCACCCTCTGCGCGCCGTGAAGCCACTGTGGAGTCGGTACGTGGAATTGAAACCCCGAGTATCGAGGCTCAGCGAGATTGTCATCTTTGGACGGCTTGTCAGTACGCTGCGCTGCATTGCATTGCGCCCTCTATGCTACACTGGGCTTGTACGAGTATACACTTGAGGCGACGATGCTGGCGAATCTTGCTCCTTGTGTGGGAATATAACTAAAAATATTTTTAACTCAGGTAGTTGTATAGCACAAGGCGATCTGCACATTTACTGTAAAGGATCTGGCTAGCACTGTACTCTGCATCCTAGGAGCTTGGGTCAAAAACAAGCAGTAATTCACAAGACTCTTCAGATCGTCAAGAGATTCCTCAACAATGCCTCCTGCCGATACAAAACCGACGCCAAAACTGCAACACCTGCTGAAACGACGAACCAACTTCCCACCCCGAACGACTTCTCTGCCAATGACTGAGTGAATGGTTGCGATTTTGAGAACTCAAAGTCGTCCCAGGCAACAAATATACTTCTGAGCCAGTACCTGTACTGGAAGTCAGGATACATGGTTGTATTTCTCTTGGACTGCTCATCGAGGGCCCAAGAAGTGCATCCGGAAGACCAAACCAGCTCCTTTGCCCTTTCTTGAATGTTGTCAATGTCGGCCTGTTCAGCACTCGGCTTCACCTTTACAATGTCGGCCTTCTGCCCAATCACTGGCAGGATAGACCTCTGGGCCTTGAGCGCGTTCAAGATGGGCTTAATAACAAGCAGGGTGAAGTTGATCTGGCACTCGGTAATGTATGACACAGAACCGTGGCCGCTGGCAGTATTGGGTCCCATTATGATGAAGTAATTGGGGAATTCGGAGAGGCTGGTGCCGAAGTAGGCGGAAGGTGCTCCTTCGCTGAATTTGTTCCACTAGTGACCAACTTGTTAGCAGCATTCGCCTGTCATCCTAAAGAAGAGTACACTTACATGTTCCGCAACGCTGACGCCCCCTTCTCCATACAAGTTGAGGGTGAGCAGCGGCTTCTGAACCTGAAATCCATTGGCCATGACAATGGCGTCTGCATTGACAACCCTGCCCGACTTTGTGCGCACACCATCCTCAACAATCTCCTGGATGGGGTCATCGTACACCAGCTCGACGTTGTCACGGTTCAGAGACTCCAGATAATCAGAGTCCATGACTCGGCGCTTGCAGCCGACTTCCGTCGTGGGAATGAGGAAGTCGTGGTATTTCTCAGGGGACACTCTTCGAATGTAAGCGCCGTGATAATCTGCGTACATCTTGCGAATGGCCGCGCCGGCAACGGTAGGGAAGCTATTGAAGTCTACCTCGGCGTAGTAATTGTGCATGGCACGGTAGGCTCGCATGGCGAAAGGAACCCATCGCATGGTGAACTTGAAAACACTCGAGTATTCCGGGTTTGGACGCTCGAATACCCATTGCGCCTGGCGAGCAAACTGGGTGACTTTCTGCGCGGCTCCGTCACCTTCGGTCAAGGCCGGGACAGCCTGGCTTGCACTGCATCCATTGCCTTTGTATTGTTAGATGATAAGAACGTGAATTGGCAGCTCGAAGAACACATGCCAATTATGACCACCTCTTTGCCTTTCCAATCAAATGAGTGGTCCCATCGCGCCGTGTGAAACAACCGGCCCTGGAACGACGAGGCGCCCTTGATGTCGCATTCATTCGGCACTGAGAGGACTCCGACGGCGGAAACAAGAATCTTGCATCGGCGCTGATACTTCTCCGAAGTTTTCAAGTCCTTGACATTGACCAGCCACGTGCCGGAAAACTCTTCCCAATGGGCCGATTCCACAATGGAGTTGAATCGCGTATGCTTCTCAATGTTGTACTTGGCCGCAACACTTTTGAAGTACGCAAGAATCTCTGGCTGCAGCGGATATTTCCGAGACCAATTTGGATTCATACAGAACGAATAGGAGTAGTAATGCGCAACCACCTACAAAAGATTAGCACTCATTCCCCGCGATTCCGACGTTTTTGAAAGGAGCCTTACATCGACTCCACAGCCGGGATACGAATTCACCCACCACGTTCCTCCAAGATGCTCTGCCTTTTCAAAGATTTCGAAATTTCTGTGTCCGTATTTTCGCACGAGTTGGACAGCGAGGCCAAGGCCGGACATGCCCGCCCCGATGATGAGGACATCTGTGTCCAGTTCCATGTTGTCGCGCGCTGATACGTATGCTGTGCAAACTGAAAAAAAGTGCTGGAGCTCGGCAGAAAGTGACCCTCCTTATATTGCGTCCAGAATTTCAGCCGAACAGATTACCCCAAGAAATGGCGGTGGTGGGTTTCGGTCAAGCCCAGGGTATTGGTGGCTACCATAGCACAGCGAAGTCGGGGCAACCAAGAAAATGAGACTCGCACCGTCCTATCTACAGCCACATAGCCTCTCGCTTGGGACTTTGATTATGTAACTCGCAATAGAGCATGAGGGAGACTTGATACTAAACTTTTCGTCCTTAAAGAGGCCTGTAGCGTTCTCAATGTGCACGAGTAATTGGACATGGCGCTCAGTGTTGGAGAGGGTGTGGACCTATACATTGGTGGAGAGGAAAATCCCGTGAAGGTCGTATCGGTACGGACTGGAGTTCTGCGCCATTGTCTCCCTTGTCGACATTGAGATACAGGGTCCAGGGCGTGTTTTTAAAAAGTGTATTTCGCCGAGTTCAGTGCGTTTGCTCCGCTACTCCAAACTACCCTTGTCTGAATGTTGCAATCGCAACTTGACAAGTTATGCGAGTACAAGGCACAGCATGTCCATGATGAAGCGGCGTGGAGCAAATACAGCCGCACCTGCTTAGGCCCAGTTTTGCAGGTCTTTCACGAGAGAGCTTTGAGGGCATTTTAGACACATCCCGCGTAGGCGTGGCGTCAAACGCCGATTGGACGAAAAATACCCACCCCCGTCCCAACACCCCCCGCAGAGGAACCGCCCAAAGGTACTGCGAAGAGATCGCCAAGCAGACCAATCGCATGCTGCACGACAATATCCCCCCGAATCCCCACCCGGGGTCCACTGGTCCCAAGCAAGGATCAACGTGGTATCAGCAGAAAGTACGGATAGGCAGGTGGTATTCACGAAGCTACCCACGGGCCGACGAACCGCGAACGAAAACCTTTTTTTTGTGGATGACTTACCCGGTCCGTCCCGCAAGTCCGTCTCAGCCGCTCGACAGGGTGCTACGTACGCCATGGATCGGTGGGCTTTTCGACGCCTCTCAAGTCTTAGATCCAGCGGCGCAGGAGGGAGGTGTGCGAGGTATGCAGTCGTTCCTCGGCAGGCAACAGCACCAGCCATGGCGGCTCAAGCTGCGACATCCTTGGACGATTCTCGCACTCCCTACCGATTGCGCCTTCACCGCTTGCAGTCCGCTATCGGTGCGAAGCAATGTTGGTTGCTGATGTTCGCACCCACGACTGTCACATACGAATATTATCCGACGATATATTGCGCACCCCTCACATCCCTTGTATTTCCAAAGATCACCGCAGACCGTACGGATAGGGTCCACATAACGTGTTCATCTCCGTATCCACGAGCTCAGAATACGGGGGGCAGTGAGCTCACAACGGTACCCTAGATTTCCTTCTTTGGTCCAGTAGAGTTGTGCACTTGGCACTACATGCGATGTTCGCATCAGGGAGACTGCCGACAGAACTTCCGGAGTCTTAATATAGCAATTCACCTGCCGATTCGTCAGGATAGAGTTAAAATCATATTAGAGGACAAGAGCAATAACCCCCTCAGAGAGTCGAGTAAGAGGGGTGGCTATAACAACTTATATGTAGACTAGCTAGATACTGAATACTAACATGTTTATAAGTTATCCAATAAACCTTTCAAGTAGATATTAAGACGCTATTCTAAGTAACAGAAATTCGTATAAAAGTATCTATATAGAAAGTGAGCTGTCTAAAAGACACAGCAGGTTACAAATTTAGTAATTTACGAGTTACTATTTAGGCTTATTCGTATTTAAGAATCTCTTGTAAAGTGCTATTATAGTACCCTCCAGGGTAAGTTCAAAAATGTAAACTATTAGCTCTATAGTACCTAACTTAAGCTGCTTATATAATATTTGATATTTGTAATAACTTATTCATTTAATTATTACTCCATACGTATTAGTGAACATGAAGAATGATAGTGAGGGGCCTAAGTACCAGGGTCTCAGCGCTGGGTGTTAGCGTTGTCTTAGCGCTGTATTGGACCGACACTGTCCTCGTAACTTTGCTACCTGCACCGGGTGTCCAGCATTCGTACTGTCCGACGCTCAGCTGAAAGGCGTGAGACTATATATTGGGCAACGAGCTGGGTTTCACGTCTTGCATTGCTATGCAACCTGCCAACTACCATTACCACATTACCATTGCTGCATCTTTACGCCGTCGACATCAACATGTTCGCCGCCTTGGTTGAAGCCGTGCATCACAAGCTGGAGCATAACCAGTATTTGTTCGCGGCCTCTGTAGCGGCTGTGACATTTATTATTCTCTTCGTTCAGCTGCGCACCTCGAATGCCAAAAGTCATTATCCCCTCGTGGGTGCTGACCTGAAGCATTCTTTCTTCAAAGGCATACGCCGGCGACAACACTGGTTCAAGGTCGGCCCAGAGATTATCCACAACTCTTTCAAGAAGTTTCCCAATGCCATCTTCACCCTCCCTTCGCTTGATCGCACTTCCATAGTCTTGCCCCCTCGCTTCCTGCAGGAAATCAGAGATCTTCCCGGCACCATCGGCAGCAATTCTCATGCCACCTCGGATGTGAGTATTCACTGCGCCTCTTGCAAAACATGCATCATACCTGTGCAAGCTCCTGACATGCAAGCAGTTCTTTGTTGGAAATTGGACAACTTTGGATTATGACATTTTTGGTCACGCTACCATCGATGCCATCAAGACACAGTACATTGCCAAGATTGGCCAGCAAATTGGTCCCGCCTCAAACGAGGCTGCATATGCCTTCAACAAACATTTCGGCAGATACCAAGGTTCGTACATTCATGATTTCTCTACCAACTCGTACTAACAAGGACATCAAGACTGGACTCCTATTGCGGCCCAGCCCAGGATTTTGGAACTCGTGTCGCAGATGGTAGCCCGTACTATTGTCGGACCTGATATCTGCCGCGATCCTGAGTGGGTTCCTGCTGTCATCGGCTACGCGCAAAACGTCTTCATGGGGGCCGTCACCTTCAAGCTCATGCCTGATTTTGCAAGACCCCTGATTGCAATATTCACGCCCTATCTATACCGCATTCACAGCTGTCGCCGCACCATCAGGAGACTCGTCCGCCCAGTCATCGAACAAAAGATGGCCTGGCGCCGTGACCGACCTGAATCCTGGACAGCGCACGTAAAGAGCGAACAAATGACAACTCTCGAGTGGCTGGTAGAGACATCCAAACCTGAAGAGGCGACCGTCGCCATGATGGCTCATCGTCTGACCGGCGTGAGCTTCGGTGCAGCTCACACAACTTCGAATACCATTACCAACGCTATTATGGACCTGGCCGACGACTTTGACCGCTGGGCCCCGCCATTGCGGGAAGAAATCGAGACTGTTCTGGGACCAAACCCAACCAACATCACCAACGCAGACCTGTCCAAAATGTGGAAACTTGACAGCTTCTTGAAAGAGTCGCAGAGATTCCACCCTCCTTCAAAGCGTACGTGAAATACTCGCCAGACGCAAGTGAATTCTCACTAACCAAGAAACAGTGTCCGTGAACCGAAAGATGATGAAGGATCACACCCTCTCCACTGGCGACGTTCTTCCCAAGGACGCTCATGTTTCCTTTGCTGGTGTCCCCATGTCCATGTCCGAGGCGTATTTCGAGAAGCCAGAGGAGTTCGATGGCTTCCGCTTCGAGGGACTTCGTCGTAACCCTGAAACGGATCACAATGGCTTGCAATTCACTTCCTCGTATGGAGGCAGTCTGCATTTTGGACATGGCCGATACATGTGCCCTGGCAGATTCATGGGCAGCTTGATCAGCAAGCTGCTCATGATTGAGTTTCTGCAGCGTTATGACTTGAAGTTGGGACCTGGTGGTCGACCCGACAACATCATGTTCTTTGACATGGACATCCCAGACCCCAAGTATGAGATTCTGTTCCGAGACAAGGCAGTTTAGAGATGACAATAGCCTGAAACGTTTTGATGCAATTTTACAAGTCAATACACAATTACTCAGTTCACGGCTGGTTTTCGAGAGTAGAGATAGTATTAACAAGCAAAATGTAAACGTATTTTGGTCTGCATGTTTCTTTCGTCTTGCTTCAAGGTCCACCGACTTGCAGTAAGAGCACAGTGTGTCTCCAGGTCGTACGTACAAGCCATACGAGCACCGAGTGCGCTGTTGAACGCATCGCTTGCAGTGTCTCGACATCTTAGGCAGGTGGCTCCGCATTAGCCGGCTAGGTGGCAGAGGTCAGCAATTCGAAGCCACCTCAATTTCCTCGCAGGATGGTTTACGATGGGGTCCGGCATTGCAAAGGAGCCTCACGTCAACCAGGGATCCTCGTTCAATCCTTAGGCTGAATTGCTACGCTGGGTTACGTAGTAACTTGGAGCTAATTCACGCCTATACTTGCTATGCCTGTTCTAGCCTCTGTGTAATTAGCCGGGGGTTGATATGAAAAAAGAAGCCTATTTCAGCTCGAGTCCCTGCGGGGAAGGACAACTGCAGGCTTATCGGCCGCTGCGTTATGAGGCTTGGTGGATTTCATTACGTGGACTGCACAAGTACGCGAGATTCCATAGGGTGTATAGGCTACAGAGGCGATAACGGATAGTCGGCAGATTCTAATGCCCAGACTTTGGCCGAGATTCAAGAGCTGAAATCGGCTGGGCAGATGACAACTGGCCAATAGCAGGGATGATGATCCTGTACAGACATTTGGTGGGGGTTCCATTGCCCAGCCTCTAGGCGAGATGCAACAAGGTTTGTCGGCAGCGGAGAGGAAGACAGAGAGGGTCATTGAACTACGGATATAACTGCAACATCTCCAAATCCGGCAGTTCAGGTTCCAGCTTGCAGTAGCGCTGACGAACTGCGTGGCGTATCCTGGTAATCCTGGTACTCAGCTAATTGCAATCGTCCGTCTGGGCGAACGATGGTGGATCAATCCCATCGTTCGAGTGTGTTGGGGGGGGGGGGGGGGGGGGTGTACAAAACAAATCTAGACACCGAGTAAGAACGAGCCGCAACTGAAGCCGAGGCCGAGACGGCCCGGCAAGGTTAGTCGCACCTGCTTAGGCCCAGTTTTGCAGGTCTTTCACAAGATGGCTCCAATAGCTTTGAGGGGAGCAAGCATTTTAGACACTTTACGTTTCATAAACATTCAGCGGCCACAAGTCTCACTCGTACTCTTCCCGAGGGACCTAATCTTCAATAAAAATTCATTGCTTCTAATTAGAACATTGCAGTTCCCAAGCTCAAACTTTACATAAAACTGTGAAAGATGGCTACTGCTACTACGAAAGCTGTTGTTGTGGTGGAGCTGAAGAAGGCCGCAGTCTGCGAAGTCCTCATGCCCAAGGTTCGTGACGACTGGGTGCTCATCCGCATCAAAGCGGTAGCGATCAATCCTACGGACTGGAAGCATATCGCGTACGGAGCTGCCGATATCGGATGCAGAGTTGGATGTGATTACGCCGGTATCGTGGAGGATGTCGGCAAGAATGTTACCAACTTCGGCAAAGGCGATCGCATCACCGGCTGGATCCATGGCTCGTAAGTCAATGGTGTTGCTTTCATCTACTACGATGCCTGACCGATTATGCGCAGAAACCGGGCCAATCATGAATCTGGCTCATTTGCCGTGTACGCCATCGCAAAGGCAGCGGTTCAAAGGAAAATTCCAGACAATATGAGCTTCGAGGAAGCTGCGACTTTGGGAGTCGCAATCATGACTGTCGTAAGTCAAACCCAAGCAAAAAAAAAAGAGAGAGAGAGATTTGCATTTACGACCAGATATTGACGTTTTAATCAGGGCCAAGGAATGTACAAGGGGCTCAAATTGCCACTGCCCACGCAGTACACCAAAGAGCCTTTCCCTCTTCTCGTCTACGGCGGCAGCACCGCAACAGGCATGGTCGGCATCCAGTTCGCCAAGCTTTCTGGTCTGACTGTCATTACCACCTGCTCCCCTCACAACTTTGACTTGATGAAGTCACTGGGAGCCGACGCAGTCTTCGACTACAAATCACCCACCTGCGCCGCCGACATCAAGCAGTTCACCAACAACAGCCTCAAGTACTCCTGGGACTGCACCGGCGATGGCGCGGGCATCTGCGCAGCGGCCATGTCCGACTCTGAGGAGGGTACCTACGGCACCATCATGCCCTCGGACTACGAGCTCCTGGCAAAGACGAACCCCAAGGTTCACGGCCAAGATTTCATGCGCGGCTATGATTCCATGGGTGAGTTCTACTACTGGCTCGGCGACGCACCGGTCCAGCCCGACCCAGAGGAGATGGAGTTTTACCGCTCCTTTTTGGAATTGACGCAGCCGTTGCTGGAGAACGGGAGCATCAAGCCTCTCAAGGCGGCTTTGAACAAGACTGGCTCTGGGTTGGAGGGAGCACTGAAGGGATTGGAAGAGATGCAAGCTGGGTCGGTTAGTGGGGAGAAGCTAGTGTACACCATCTAGGCCATCACGTATACAATGCAGACACGACATCTAGTTTTAAAACGACTTGTTTATAGCTTGAAATTGTGTACTGCATCACGAATGCGTTATTCACATGTCAAAGTAGTGCACTGCAAAGCTTTTCATGACAAAAGGGCTGGAAACTCTTGCCCAGTTTTGATTTGCTACTTGCTAATAGCTACAGAGACACAGCTTTTATCCCTTGTCTAATCTAAGAAGTAAAGTCCGTGCTAGTTGCCGTCTCCTCTTGCAAGCCCAACTCGTGAAGGAACTTGTCGTTGTGGACCTTCATTCTGCTGAGCGCATCCTTTCCGAGAACGAGGCGCATGACATTGCCGGCCAGGTGGCCGGCCAAGCCCTCGCCAGTGACAGCCTCGAAGATACGTTCGACGGCCTTGTCAGGGTCACCAATCTGCTTGCCATGCACGGTGAGGAACTTGCGCATGATAACGCCGACAGGGTCGTCGTAGTGAGCTGGCACGGCCGCCGGCTCGGGGCTCGCGTGGGCCAACTGCTCAATGTTAGTGCATGTACGGACGGTAGTGAGGGGCAGTGTGCTGGACTATATTTCAAGAGCAAAGAAGCTCCGAAGGGTCTCAAAGCGGGAATATTGTGTATAGGACATGAGGATAAAAAAGAAATTTAAATAATACTAATAATAACTTACAGCTCTGACGAAGTTGGTGCGGAAGTTGCCTGGCTCGACAATGAGCACGCGGATGCTATGGGGAGCAACCTCCTGGGCAAGCGACTCGGATGCAGCCTCGAGCGCTGCCTTGGACGCAGCGTACAATGAGCACGCGGCCAGTGGGTCCCTGGCGGCGACACTGGAGACGTTGACAATGGTGCCAGACTTCTGAGTTCGCATTCCAGGGAGGGCGGCCTGGAGTGTGTACAGAGGGCCGAAGAAGTTGGTCTTGATCTGGAGGGTGGCTTCTTTGTCACTGTTTTCCGAGTCAGCTCAATATCCTATTAACCTCATGCTTGATGGAATGAAGCATTGTATGAGAGAGGGGTAAATATGGCGCATGACGTACGTGATCTCCTCGCAGGCAGCCAAGATAGAGTAACCAGCGTTGTTGACCAGATAGTCGATACGGCCGACGGCCTGGACTTTGCTGGTAATGCTGGCCTTGGACTCGGTCATGTCCATCTCAATGACGGAGCCTCCGGCCTTCTCAATCTGCTCTACGGCGGCGGCGGCCTTGGTCTTGTTGCGGACGGAGCCAACAACCTTGTGGCCAGCTCGGAGAACACGAAGGACCAACGCCAGGCCGAGGCCGTTGGAAGCGCCAGTGATGAGCCAGACTGGGGAAGACATGATGCTTATTTTATGCTTGGTTTATTTGTGATTTTCTTTTAGTTTAAGTGCAGGAAGTGTTGTGAGGAATGAGCTGTTGGTTAGGAGTGATGTCAAAGTGAGAGAGAGAGAGAGCAAAATTGTGGTGTTGTTGGTTTGGCCTTTCTATCATGTGACACGTGCGTGGCCGACCCACACGTCAATAACTGGCTGCCTTCGAATGCGGGTATCCAATTTTTTCCTTGTATTGCAAAATGGTTCTATTCCTCCTTTTTTTTTTTTTTTTTAACTTGGAGAAACAACGTAGGATTGATGCAATGCTGAAGGTCGGGTTGCGTTGCTTGGCATGGGGATCAGTCCTGCCAAGCTTTAGCGACTAGAGCAAACAAGTGAGATCCAAACGATCCGCACCGTCCGAGACAAAGTGGAAAGAGGGGGACAAGGAAAACGGGCCAACCTCCAAGCACCCGACGGATACGAGCGCCCGCATCAACGCCCTCACCCAACCTACAACCGGCCACCTACGAGCAGCTACAGCACTCTTCGCTTGATCGTGGCGCCCAATCTGCTATTGTCTTCTTATCGCCGCGCAAAGGCGGAAACAAAAGGTGGTTGTATCCCGCGTAGTCGTGGCGGCAAACCAAAAAAACCGATTGGACGAAAACACCCACCCCCGGCCCGCCCGGCCCGACCCAACACCCTAGTCGTGGCGTCAACCCGAAAAAAGCCGACTGGACGAAAAATACCCCCCCCCCCCCCCCTTCCCA